>JABWIB010009957.1:10412-23768 GCA_016617825.1 Platyplectrum ornatum | reverse complement strand
ACCCACCATCTAAAGCTCTCTCCCTGGTAGCATCAGAATGGGCCCAGCCTGGGAAGCTATACCAGTTCATCTGCTAATGATCCATATTACTTCTATCTATGTCGCCCTTCTTAAGTTTCACCTCCCTCATTAGATACCCTCATTAGTTNCCTCGATAATAAGACCTACCCCGAAAATAAGCCCTACTCAAAAATAAGTGAATTCCCCAGGACTGGCATGATGGGTATAAAAGCAGGACTGGGGGGCATGATGGGGATAAAAGCAGGGCTGTTTATATAAATCTCTGTCAATGTTAATTAAAATAAGCCCTACTCCGAAAATAAGCCCTATGGTGTTTTTTTGGGCCAAAAAAAAAAATAAGACAGTGTCTTATTATCGGGGAAACATGGTAGTAGAAGATCATATGAGCACGACTTGAAAATTGAAATTGTTCAAGTGGTAGGCCTCTGGCTCACGGGTGTCCCAGGTACCCAGATTTCACACAATCAGCACCAATGTCTCTTCTGAGAACTACCGACTCTGTTGTCCCAATTCTCATACAGGGGTACAATCCCAACATACAGGGATTAACAAGGAATTCAGTTATCTCGAATGAGGAGNTTAATTTGCGATACATTTCGTCCGAGACTTCCTCAAGCCTATGTCCCTCTATCCACCATAATCCTACTTGAAGCAGATTCTAGTTCNGTAATGTGTGGGAGGAGACCACTACCATCGCACGCAAATGATTTCTGTCCAGCCTAGAAACGAGGGTCCATGGGTAACAGAGGATTGTACGTAAGTGCTTAGCCCTTGCGAAAGGATTGATCCCGATCAGTGCTGAGTCTGTACGTGGATGAGGAACACCATGTCGTTCCATGTTCACAGCCTGTGGTACCTTTGCAGAAGTTCTCCCGCCTCGGACGTGTCTAGGCCGTACCTTTTCATTGGTTGTCCCAATAACCCAGGTTTATCTTTTTTTTCTCGAGGGCATGCAGGAGGCGGTGATGCCGGCACATTGTGCTTCTTCATGTCTGACATTCAAATGAACCACTCGGAGAGCTCGGCCGCACCCGCCGCCATGAATTCACCGGCCTCGTTCCCCGTAATCTCAGGTCACACAAAGAGTGACGTCAACAGAATCTTAATTTATCTTTCTCAGTATAGTTACATAACGGGGTTTCTTTGTTTAGAAAACTCGTCGCTGCGGCATTGGAAGTGTGTTAAATGAAGGCAAACTGGCATCCCTCTATGGGGATTTCCGTTTTCCTTATATGCAGTCATTATACTTTTTGCTCCTTTATTAGATGTGTGTTGCAAATACAGTGCATGATTCATCGCTGCCCCCTCACATGCTGACACACGTATCCCAGCATTATTACAGGCTATCGAATGTCGTACTATCTTCTGTTCTCCTATATGGGGGGCATGAAATGTACAGGCTTCTGATTCAGGGCTGAGTCCAGATTGTGGCATTTTCTGATTGCTGGGACCAATAAGCTCTCAATGTTTCCAAGGAAAAAAGATCCACATTTCTGCATTGAATAGGAAGGGACAATTCATTGCAATTCCTTTTGTATGCACCTGTATTCCACCTCTTATAGATTGGTGTCCTCTACCGTCACACATGGAACCAAGTAAGAGATTTTCGTCGAGGTGGCTAGAGCAAGAGCGCTAGCGAGAGTGGGAAGGGACAATATGTGTTTGGTGTGCTCGACATACACCTCTCTACCCAGACTGCCGACTGCCGTCACCCATTATAAGTGAGGAAGGACGGGAAGTCTTAAGGTGGAGGCCAGAAGGCAGGGGTCACCTCCCAAGCCGTCGCGCACAATGGGCAACAGAACGNGCAAAGCCTGTGTCCCATCCTTTTATATGGACCTGGATCATCTCACGTGGCTTTACAGTATTAAACAATGATTATAAAGCAATTGTTGACCCGATCTTCCTGTTATCAGGGGATCTGATCCGTGGTTTGTGGTTAGAATTAGTTTTCTAAAGGGCCAATTATGGTTTTGGGAACGCTATGGTCCGATAATTAGATTTTATTACATACATAGGGATTCCGGATCCAGAGTGTAAATCTGAACACATCCACTCTGGCAATCTGGATTGGGACCCTTGTAGGATTCAGATGACCGCACCGGCGAGGGGACAGCACTACTTTGTCGATGGAGGCATCCGAATATGTCCTTTCTCTTCTGTCCTTTTATTAAGATGAGAGCAGTAAAGAACTACGCATAGTACACAAGGGCTGACTGTACTATATAAATACCTCCCCAGCCCACTGCCCATCACCCCTACCTGTTCCACCGACGGATGCACCTCCTGAGTCTCCCGATCCGTACTTGGAGTGTTTAAAGGGCGTACTTAGTGTGCTAGATGCAATGCTTAGGAGAAATCTAGTCCATCATGCCGGTATAACCTCACTAAGGGTTATCGGTCCCAGCAGCAGAGAGGAGTTTCTCTGGGGGGTAAATATNATCTTGTTTCTCTGCCACCTCCCGCTGGTAGTGATAATCACTATACTGTACGGATAACCGAAATCCACAGGCTGCGTGGGTGGTTTCGATTTTCCTATCATTTATTTTCCCCGGATAAACGCTATGTGCAATAGAGAGCATTATTTATAGTCTGCCATTCAGAGTTGAGTTTAGCCACACCCCTCTTGCTACTCTAAATCAGTCCACACANTGCTTGCGTGCTGCCGGTGTTTTGTGGTTCACTGGGTGACCATTGGCGAGGGCTGCCTGCACCCGCCGTCTCTCTGCGTAATAAGAGCTGTGCAAATAATAAGCGGCAGCGTGTGGCCGGATGGGAATAATCAGCCTGTTTGTGTTTCCACAATGCTCTTTTGATGTTTTTTTATTATTCCCCGGGATGAGGTGATTTGTTACTTTGGGGTAGACCTGAATATATAAATAGGCGCACAGCGCAGCGGCGCGCCCAGGGGACAGGCATAGACGTCATGTATCATTGGCCGGTGGCCAGTGCCAGTGCGTGCTCTGGCGTTGGGTTCGCTCGCCTCCCGTGTGACATTTCGCTTACTGGCCATTAAGGTGTCTTGAGAGGTTGGTTTTTTTAATGTTGTGCTTGAAGAAGCAATCGTGCTCCTGACCGGGGTCACGTTGAGTGTTTTTTATCGTTCACATGTATTTGCGTTCATTCGTGTCTTGGGTATGTGCCGAAAAAAAATAACGAAATGTGCCAACATCAAGAGGCGCCATCTCGACTCAACCTGGTTGTATTTACTGTGTTCCTAATGTGTTAGGCTGTCTGGTATGTATCGATGGCTTTATTCTCCTTAGTAGGGTGACGTTAGAGGGTCTGGTAGTCATAGGGGTGTATACCTCCTGCTGGTGGAAACGCTTGGAAGGGAACACTGATATGGCACAGTCCAATGTTATGGTGTTCGAAGGGGGGGCGGCTACCGGCGGATGTGGTGATGGAGGGGCCACTTGGCGGTGGTGTGGTGGCGCAGCATGGGGGGTGGGGTGGCGGCTGCTGACGGAGTGGTGCCAATGCAGGAGGACTTCTGCTATAGGTGTGTTGGTGATGGTGGGGGACAGCTGCCAACGTTGGGGGCATTGGAGGAGTGGCTGTCAACCAGTGGGGCTATTAGGGGGTGGCGGTGGACAGTGTGTTGGCATTGTTCATGATGGCTGCTGGCGGTGGGGTGTCTTTGGAGGGGGGTGGCTGCCAGCGGCGTGGCGGTATTGGAGGGGTGGCTGTGGACGGTTGGGCCTAGGAGGGGGCCGCTGGGACAGTGTGGTGGCTTTGGAAGGGAACGACTGCCGACGGTGTTGTGGCGTTGGAAGGGGACCGCTGCCGGCGATGTGGCGACGTTAATGGGGGTGGCAGNTGATGGCGTGGAGGGTGGTTGCTGCCAGCTATGCGGCGGCGTTGGGGGGGGGGGAGACGGCTGCCACCGGTCAGGAGGCATAGGAGCGGGCGGCTTTCATCGGCGGGATACCGCTCCTAGCTGTGGTGTATTGCTTTCATTGAGATGCATTAAATGAATTGTCCACCTGTATTGCATAAACCCGCAGGACTATCCTAGAGGGATCAAGCGGGATTATAGGAATACTGGCGGCTGCGCTCCTCACATTACCTCTNCCACTGTCTCACTGCACTTTACATAATATTTCTTTATATAATGCACTCTCATTACACCCCCAGCATTCCTTTATGTAAGCCGTAGTAACCTGAGAGAGCGCAGCTATCTTTTATCTGCTGTGTGTGTCTTAATCCAAGGGGTTACATCACCTGGGGGTATCCCCAGACCTCCTCCTGTCCATGCACACTCGCGTCTCTATGGTGTATGTCTCGCTCTCTATGTCTCTCGCCATGCATCGGTCTTATTCCATGTATGTCTCGCTCTCGCCTCTGCTGTCTGACTGTCACTCTCTCCGTGCACCCGTCTTATTTCTTGCACCGTTCCTTTGCACACACTAGCAGTCTACTTCTCTCTCTCTCCACCGCCTCTTTCTCCCCCTCATATACTTGCGGTCTCTTTCCTCATCCCTCCTCTCTTCCCGTTGCGGTCTCTCTCACCTCCTTCTATGTTTACTTTCCCTAGAACACTATGTCCTTGGCAGCTTCTCCGTGTCTGTCTGTCTGTCTCTGGGTGTGTCTCCTGTGTGTGTTGGCAGGAAAAGGGTTAAAGGCGCAGTGTTGCAAATGATATTTTTTACCAAGGGGTTAAAGTCTGCAGGCAGGTAGGTGGCTGGTGCGATGCTCTGTTGGTCATAACAATGCTCTGCAACGTAAGACCCCGGGGGTCCCCGTTGTCCCTGGCTGCCTGGCTGGCATTGGCCAGTGGCACCATATAAATGTCATTGATAATAAACCTGGGCCACCAACATGAGAGATGCTTACAGATTGCAATTAGATTGCAAGCTCTTGTACCTCTTTCATTTCTATTTTGTAAACAGTAGCTTGTTCATAGGTGAAATCCTATTATATAAGAGAACAGATGATGGCAGCGGATGCTTTGCCTAAGGTGAGAATACCAACCAGAAGGGGTTAACGGCGCAGTAATCCTCTCTCCTCATGACAAGAGCATTAAAACAATGCATCTGGCCTGCAGCTCTGCAGCAGGCGAAGGGTTAATTTATGGCAGGGACATGCTCCATATTTGCATGTTATGCAGGAGCTGCTCCCCCGATTGGACAGCGGCGGCTTCCAATCAGAGGAGCAGGAGAGGGGGGGCCAACAGCACTGCGATCCACGTGTGGGGCGATGACTTCACGGGAGGGGGAGGGCGACATCGCTGGCCGCTCGGCCAATGGGAGCGCTCCATGGGCGGGGATGGAAGCAGATCAGAGCTGGGAGCTGGAGGTAGTGCATCAGACGAGGAGACGACTTGAGAGAGTGAAGAAGCGAGACACAGCAGAGAATGAGACAGACAAGGTATGGGACCCGGGTTTGGATATTTTGGGGGGGCGTGGGGGCCGTGCACTGTACCCCTCGTAGTCTGGGGTTGTCAGGGGGGCTTTTGCGGGATAGGTGGCAGTGCTCCAGGGATTTGCAGCGGACGAGGGGAATTTAGCACCACAGATGTGTCATAAATCACATTCTAGGGATCCCGTGGGCTTCCAGATCCCCAGGAGAGGAACGTGGTATCCCATGGGTGTAGGGTCTGGATGTTGTGGAAGAAGCGTCGGAGAGTTGTACGTCGGCCAGATAAAGTTTGGCTGTTGTTATAATAATATTACACAGGATAAGTATTGTATTCAGGGAAAAGTAAGGAAAGGACAGAACGTCCTAGATTTAGACTGGGACACCTGAAAGTCTAAGAGCACAAGAGTGGTGCAGTAGATTTGTACGCGTTGTATTCTGACAAAAGGGTTGGGTAATCCCATAACTGGTAAAGACCAGGGCAACCCATAGAGGGAGCTACTTGACAAAGTGCATTAGCAAAACTATGGGGTCCTAAAGTCTGACCTAGAATATGTGGGTGTGTGGGGTCACCATAGCACTTGCTGTGCGTTTCATAGACACAATACATGTTGATAAAGAGATCACAGTGCATGCATAAGAGATGGAGCTGGTGTCCACAAAGGAAAAGTTGAGTGATGGGATACCCCATGAGGCAATGTTGGAAGGCCATAGCCTTATATTTTCTAGTATAGAGGATTGAGTCAGTGGACGGTTAGTGTAATGGCTGTCCTGACAAATAGAGCAATGGGTGGTGTGGGGTTTCTCATGGATGGAAGGCTGTCGCATGGACTGAAGGGGGCAGTTCTGTATCCTGAAAGTAGACGGTGGGGCAGGAGGGTGTGAGGCATCTGATGGGGTTGGCCCATTGACTGAACGTTGACATTCCTTGGCCCAAATGGAGATGGAGGTGAGTCCCATGGGCTGATGAGAGAGGAATGGGATGTTCGGTAGAATGCTATCGAGAGGACTTTTTTTAGGGACCATTGGTCCGAATCTTCCTTTGCCTGATGGTCAGCTGGAAGTTGTAAAATGCAAACCACTATGAATGATTTAAGAATATTGGATTATTTACCACTATGTAGACTTTCCTCTCGGTATGTTAGCCATGCCCTCTATACTTCCTCTCGGTATGTGTCATGCCCTCTATACTTCCGCTCCTCCGATCAGCTGGTTTAAGCCACTATTTTGCCCCAGTATAGTAGGTGTACCCGATGAGCTTGTACATAAGGGTTGGGCCGAACATTTTGTATCCTAATAATCGAAAGGGAAACATGTACTTCCTACTAACAAGGAGGAAGTTTCTGTGCATCCTATAGGCAGGGAGAACAAATACTCTGCATCCTATACATTATAGGAGAAGGATTGCGGCATCTTATTGGCTGAGGGTGATCACTGTGCACCCTGTAGCCTGGTACAGTAACAAAAGTTACTGTGCATCATATAGCTTTAATATGTGTGTGTTTGTGTTTAATATGTGTGTGTTTGGTATGTAGCTGTTTCTCTATGTCCTAGAGGTTGGATGGCAATTCTTCATATGGTTGACCCGCTGACTATAAAGGGCACCTATAGGTTTTCGCCATCATTTAGAGTGGATGTCCATGGGTTGATCATGCTGGCTGTAGGGGGTGCCTGTCAATTGACATTGCCAACTGGAGGGGGCGTCTGTGGGTTGACTGTTCCAGCTTTAGGGGTGGGTGCCTAAAGATTGTCCCTATCAACTGGAAGGGGATGTTTGTGGGTTGACCCTACCGGCCAAAGGGGTGTGTCTCTGGTTTGACCCTGCTGGCTAGAGCGGGGTGTCAGTGGTTTGACCCTGCCGGCTAGAGGGGAGTGCCTCTGGGTTGACCCTGCCGGCTAGAGCAGGGTGCCTGTGGGTTGACCCTGCCGATGAAGGGGGTGCCTGTGGGTTGACCCTGCCGACAAGAGGGTGGTGCCTGTGGGTTGACCTTGCCGCTTGGAGGGGGGTGTCTGTGGGTTGACCCTGCTGGCTAGAGGGGGGTGCCTGTGGGTTGACCCTGCCAACAAGAGGGGGGTGTCTGTGGGTTGACCCTGCCGGCTAGAGGGGGGTGCCTGTGAGTTGACCCTGCCGGCTAGAGGGGGGTGCCTGTGGGTTGACCCTGCCGGCTAGAGGGGGGTNGTTGACCCTGCCGGCTAGAGGGGGGTGCCTGTGGGTTGACCCTGCCGGCTAGAGGGGGGTTCTTGTGGGTTGAGCCTGCCGGCTGTAGGGGGTGCCTTTGATTTTGCTGGTCAGAGGTGGTGCTTGTGGGGGTGCCTGTGGGTTGTCCCTGCTGACTGAATAGGTTTGCCTGTGAGTGGACCCTGCTGACCAGCAGGGGGTGCCTTTGAGATGACGCCACCAGCTGCAGAGGATGGCTTCCTGTGACTAAAATATTTTTGCATCCAACATAACACTAGACGCTTCTACCCGCTGTAGGTTTGATAGGTATTCCTCAGTGCCATGTATAGATAACATTATCCCTGATAATTGCTACGTATCTGACTGTGTAATTGCATTCAGAAAACTGGTTCGACCGGTACTCTCTGGAACATATGTGAGTCTAGGACATGATGTTCATAGTTTTAATGTTGAAGGAGTGGTTGTGTGTGTCCTTAATTGTGTGGGTCAGGAAGTGTAATCTAGGATCTGATGATTCACCTATGTTATAGGAGAGTCTTCATACGTTTATTACAAACCCCATATTAAAACTCGAAGGATTGCTCTTTATTTTCCATTTTGNAAATATATTCCCATTCCCTTGGCCGCGCATTGGCTAAATTCCCAGTGACTACCAGCAAAAATAAAATGACATTCCCCAGTGTATTCCCTGGCATAACGTGCCACGGGACTTATGGCCCTATACATTACAGCCGTCTGTATCATGGAGAAGGGCCACAGGTCACAGGTCTGTGTTATATGTCTGTCTGCCAGACCTGGGAATTGCTCGCGTTCTCTCAGCCAGCAAATCCAGTCTGCATGTCATGAACAGCACACGTTATGAAATATTGCATAACATGACCTATCCGCAGAGCTCTCGCTATGACATTATCTACTTATCCTAGCATGCAAAAGCCTAGATTGAGACTATTCTGTGCCAAAGAGCTTGCAATCTCTTTTGCCTATTCTGAAATATATTGTATATTTCCCTAAAGGTGATATGTTTTTTGCTTTTTTTAATCTGTAAATAATGATGTGTTAAAGTATTTAATTTTAATATCCAATTTGTTGNTTTTCTCATATAAGAAGACTAAAAGGGGTCTATGGCAAGACCATGGCGCTTTCAGAGTAGTAGGGTCATTTGGTGTTCACATTTATACTGAACTTTATTAAGATAATGTCCTTGAAATTCAAATTGGCAAAATATCATGTAACTTTCATCATTTACTTATTTTCAATTTTGGACCTAAAAAAAACGAAAGTAGAGAATATGTTGTCTAGTTTTGTCTGTGCTGGTGTAATAACAGATTTTCATTTTTCCATTGAAATGATTGAGGAAACCTTGTTCTGTACTCTGTATCCAAAGAAGTGCTTAGGTGTCTACAGGAATCAACCAATGTAGACCTCTTGGTTGTACAATGCTTTGCTAAAGTATTCATCCCCCTTTGCTTGTGTTACATTACAACCTGTAATTTCATTTTATTTTTAAAATTAGAATTTGAAATTAAAAATTAAAAAATCTGAATTTTATTCATGGATCTACATAAAATAAGTTGTTGAAGGGAAATAAGAAAAAATATACATAAAATGTATGTATTCATTCTCTTTGCTGTAAAACACCCTCAAAACCAGTTATCTTCAGAAGTCAATTAATAGTGAAATGAAGTCCCCCTGTGGGCAAGTGTCACAGGATCTGTATAAACGCACCTACTCTGAAAGGCCCTAGAGCAGTGGTTTCCAAACTTTCGAGTTCCTTGGGGTCTCCATAATTTTTCAAGACGCCCCTAACACANAATAATTTCCCATTCCCATTATGAGTAAAATAGTGTAATGACTATTTAGGTAAAGACAGAAATACTTCAGATTGACATTAAATCGTGTGTAGCTCTTATACAAGAAGTAAAATTGTACTTCTAAGAAACACTTGAAACGTGCCACCGTGTCGGAAAAGACATTCCGTGGCACCTCAATGAGAGCATCGTGGCACCCTGGGGAGCCTAGACACACAGTTTGGGAACCACTGCCCTAGAGGCTGCAATAACACTAATCAAGAGACATCGCACCATGATGACCAAGGAGCTCTCCAAACAAAGTTGTTGAGAAGTCAGGGTTGGGTTATAAAAAAATATCAAAATTTTTGATGATCCCCAGAGCTCCCTCAAATCCATCATCTTCAAATGGAAAGAACATGGTACCCCAACAAACTTGCCAAGAGCGGACCGGCACCCCACTCACAGGCCGGGCAAGGAGGGCATTAATCAGAGAGGCAGCACAGAGACCAAAGGTAACCCTGAAGGGGCTTCAAACTTACACAGCAGAGATTGGTGTATCTGGCGCATGGGACCCCAATAAGCCCTACACTCCATAGAGCTGGGCTTTAAATATAAGATGACTCGACATGCGGAGGACTCTACAGATGCATGGTGGAAGTTGCTCTGGTCAGATGAGACTAAAATGACACTGTTATGTCGACCAAGGAAAGCGCTGTCTCGTGCAAACTCAGAACGTCCCATCACCCTATCATCCCCACAGTGACACATGGTGGAGACCCCATCATGCTTTGGGGATGTTTTGCAGCAGCAGGGATGGGGTTTCGAGTTGAAGGAAACATGAATGGTGCTGAATACAGATTTGAGACTGGGACGGAGGTTCACTTTCCAACATATATACTGTCAAGACCCAGATCTCAATACAAATTAGAATCTGTGGTCAGACAAATGGAAACTATCAAGGAGCTGGAGCAGGTTTGCCTTGATGATCCCAGAGGCAAGATGTGCAAGCTCATAGATACCTATCCAATCTGACTTGCAGCAACATCTTCAAAGTTGTAGGCATGTTCTGTGAATGTTCTTATTTCCGGGTTGTGAGGTAACGAATGAATACTTTATCAGGGCACTGTGTATTATATGTAGGTTTGCAGTGCATAGGGGAAATGACACCATTGACCCACGGAATTGGCGATAACTTCTTTGGGTGGAATTTGTGATGTATGAAGACAACTTGGGGCCAGTGATAATTGTATAACATTTTTGGCCTTATCTTCCTTTCCCGTCTTTGTCCCCAGATCGTCTCCATTCCACATCTGTTCTCTTGTTCTTCACGCCACTGATTGGCCAAGATGGAGGGGATGAACGGGTCGTGCGAGCCTCCTCCCCCTCTCGGTGAGAGGGTGAGGAGAACACGGGGCACCCGTGAAATGGAGGGGACCCAGCAGGATGAGACGGACACCAACAGCCACGGCTCCAGCGGCAACGAATCCAATGGGAACGAGTCTCGGCAGAGTCGAAGCTCCCACAGCAGCACAAGCGGCAACGGGAAAGACTCGGCCATGTTGGAGGCGACCGAGAGCAGCAAAAGGTAAGGAGGAGCAACCAACAGGAACATGTTGGGGAAACTCGGTGATGACGTAAACAAGGTTTACCATGTTTTTTTTGTTGTTGCCTCCACAGCACAAACTCTCACAGTCCCTCCCCTCCTAGCAGCTCCATTGCATATAGCCTCCTAAGCGGCAGCTCCGAGCAGGACAACCCGTCCACCAGCGGCTGTAGGCAAGTCAAAATACCACCAGGGCTCACCCCCAGCTTCATATATCCGCTGGTTTTCCCTCTCAACCTTTTACCTTTACTCTATGCCTCCTGTAGTAGCGAACAGTCTGCCCGGGAGAAAAACCAAAAAGAACTCATGAAGGCTTTGAAGGAGCTGAAAATACGTCTCCCATCAGAGAAGAGAGGGAAAGGAAAATCGGGGACCCTCGCCACCCTCCAGTACGCGCTGTCCTGTGTCAAGCAAGTTCGAGGTTAGTAGATAGCCATTGGTGGGGCTCTTCCTAGCTGCTTATTTATACATATACATATTAGACCAATGATACGTGGTAAATTATTATGTGGGCCCATTCAGTGCCTCCTTCATCAACCTGTACCCTCTTTAAACACATATTGTTGCAGTGCATGATGTTGGATGGATTTTGGCTGTATGTGTTGACCTTTTTTCAGATAGAGGCCTGATTTTAATGCCCTCCCCTCATGGTTGCAGAATAGTTTTTTCACCTATAAGTCCAGTTACCCTTATCTTCTAAGTCACCTGATTTATGGAAACGATACGTAAAACGGGTCGGCCAGCATATACTGTATAATTTAAATGCCTCCCCTCACCCTCTTGGCCAAATTCTTTATGACTGTAAGCTAAATCTNCCCCGCTTAACTCTATTGCAAGGAAACTATCTCCATAGGATCTGCAGTTACGTGAGATCCAGCAGCCGACTTCTGCATCCATCATGTGTCAAATGCTTGGTCCATTGAGCTTACGCTCTTCTGATATATCTGTTAGGGTTGTTTGAAACCTCATTTTTGCTCTATAACGTTCTCATTATTGTGTGCATGTTTGCATCCCGTCTAATACTTTATTTTGTATTTTTAGCCAACCAGGAATACTACCAGCAGTGGACCATTGACGAGTCTCAGCCGTGTAGTTTGGACATGTCTAGCTTCACTATTGAGGAGGTGGAGAGTGTCACATCAGAGTACACCCTAAAAAATCCTGTAAGTGGCCCTAAAACGGTCATGTGACATGGTCACAACTAGTGAGGCCCTGNCTGTCATGGGACATGGTTCTAACCAATCCAATGCATAGTAAGTCACATAACCAATGCCTTTGGGCCCTTCTCGTTCTTCTAGGACACCTTTTCGGTGGTGGTCTCCTTCATCACTGGCCGCATTGTCTACATCTCCGACCAGGCGTCCGTCATCCTTCGTTGTAAAAGAGACGTATTCAAGGGAGCAACGTTTGCAGAGTTTTTGGCCCCGCAAGATGTCAGCGTCTTCTATGGTTCCACGGCCCCNTATCACCTCCCATCCTGGAGCAACTGCACCTCTGGAGGTAAGAGTAATGGAAGCTGCAGAGAACTGCATGTCCAGCTACAGAAGAGAGCTATGAGTCCCTTGCAGAGTGATACAGTGACACAGACAGATGGGTGCTATGTGTCTATCCCTCCCCCTGCAGGGTGACATTGACAGTAGGGTTACCCATCCTGACATTCCTGTTTCTATTTCCACAGATACAGCATCCATGGACTACACTCAGGAGAAATCCGTATTCTGCCGGATCAGGTGGGTATTGTACCATAGGGGACAGGCAGGAAAGCAAATTGACATTAATGTATAATTATTTCACACAGAGGAGAGGAGGAGAGATGTTCTGCCCCCCCCCCGGTTTACAGGATTACTGAACCCATTGTATGTACACAGACTGAATTACATGCTGGACGCAACTGACGGAACATATGCACTCACAGCGGCACGACTGACGCGTAGAACTGCTGTACGCACAGAGACCCGGGTTATTAAACCTCTCTATACATACACACATATGGGCTTTACCTACCCTACGGAAGTCCCTCTTCCCACTCCTTATATTTCCGCTAACACAGCTGTGACTCAAAGCCCCTTTATAATTAACATAGTGACACATCGTGCGTCACACTCCCACGCGTCACCCCCCACTCTGCAGAATCGCTGCGAGCAACCCTTTCTCTGAGCAAGGCTTTACGTATGGCAGGTTATTTATTTATTTATTTATTAACAGGTTTTTATATAGCGCCATCAGATTTCGTAGCGCTTTACAATTTAACAATCAATAAGACATGACTGGGTGGTAACAAACAGAATGCGTGGGGAAGAGGGCCCTGCTCGCAAGCTTACATTCTATAGGATATTGGGGACTGATACAAAGGGGGTAAGTGCTATTATTGTACAATGCATGGACCAGCCAGGTTGTATCATAAA
>JABWIB010009955.1:0-17483 GCA_016617825.1 Platyplectrum ornatum | reverse complement strand
GCATTGTTAAGAATTTGGATTCCTATTCTCTTCCTAGGACAGTATATTAAAAAAATGAATGTTGACAAAGTTAAGACCACTATGCAGCAGGCTGACTCACACTGACGCATTTCGAGCCTCGTTATCGGCTCTTTTTCAAAGATGCCGATAACGAGGCTCGAAATGCATCATTGTGTGTGAGCCCGATGCATAGTCAACCTCGATCCCATGAGCCACTGGCCACTAGCATCCGATCCGACACCATCGCTCACGTTCGGAAAAGCACGGAGGACCGACCCGGGACATCGATCCATGCAGTGGGGTCTACAAGCATACTTCATCATGCTTCTGTTACGGGGACAATTGCGGCATAGGGGTGTATACCCCATATTAGAAGTTAATGCTGTTATTTATTAATTGCTTTTATCTTTTAAGATGTTTATTAAAATGAATGGTTTTTAAGGCATGGGTATTTATTGAATGTTATTGATACATGTACTATAATTGTATAACAATAATCCAATTGATGCACTTTCTTTCTGCTCTTTTCCTCTACATATATACACCGGAGGACTGCAACAATTGGGAAGGACTGCTACACTGAAGGAGCATACTTCTTCAAAAAAACTGTTGTACTTTTAGTATCAGAAATGCATATGTATGCCGATCACCTATAGTGTCTTATTAAGCAATGCTGCTAACTTATTGTAGATACACTACTAAAAGTGGAATTATGAAGGTGTTAATCTCAATGCAGGAGGAAAGTTTAGCTACCACAGAGAAACTTGATAAGAAGGTAAAGTATTTTACCAGGGCCTTGTATCATATTCTTGTTGCAACTGGTAACATTGAAATTGCAGGAGCCAGTATTGCAATACATGCAACATGCATGATGGCAGACTGAGGCAATCGAATTTACACACAGTACCATTCTTCCCATCCGTAACCAGTTTCATTTAGTACCTGAACACTGAATTTGCATTGTTAAGAATTTGGATTCCTATTCCCTTCCTATGTATAAAATAATTGTCCATACACAAACACAATGCAGAAGGAAAGTTCAACTGACACAGAAAAATTACATTACTGTAAAATTCTTATTCCATCATAAATTAATTGTCTAAATGTATTTTTGCCAATGGCTCTAGGCTTAGAGCAGAGTGAACTCCTATGGTTTCCTTCATTGGGTTCCCGACAGGATAGCTGGGGGAGAACATGTTTGTTTGTATATCGAAAAGTCTGCAAGAACATACATCCTGGACAACCATGCTATGATCAAACACTTCACTCCCATGGCTGAGTGCCTCCTTGGGGAAGGAGGTAGGGTTGGTATGGGGTATAAGAATGGACTGTTAGAGAAATAAGTTGTCACAATTGTGGGATCTTCTCAGAAAAGGATTTGACCTGTAATGTCTGTCAGTCCCAGGCCACAGAGGTGTAAGTGTACACTTCTTTATTTCTCCTTTTATTTTTATAATCTGTTAAGGCATATTATGCCTTTGTGTTATCCTTTCTGTATTAAGCACTGTTATCATTTTTCATATTAAATATCAATTAATAAGTTCCTGTCTCTGTGTTCTTACGGATTCACGTGCCGAATAGCTTGGTCTATAACCGCTACGTGGTTGTAACAGGAGAGGTCATATTGGGTTTGGGCGTGACATTAAGGCAGTTGAAGTTGGACAATTCAATANAAAATACTATGACTACATGTGTGGCTAGTACATAGACATCCTTGCAGCGATCAGTCCTTGATTAAATACGTCAGTGACGTCTGTGTCATTCATCATAGAATATATACATGTACATGGTTACGATGTAGGAAAGACCACTAGTGATCACAAATTACCTAACATATAGGACCTGCAATAAGACACTTCCATCAAACTGATGCAGCTTTTTCAGAAGGAAAGCACAACCTTTCCCCTCCATTACAGACAGCTAGGATCACTTTGACATCTAATAAGCAAACAATGCAGAGGGAATGTTCCTCTGCCACTGAGAAAATTGACATTAAGGTAAAAAAAATGTTTTTCCACTGTAGACAAAATTTTCTGTATATCACAACTTGCCTGTGTCAATGGCTCCATAGCTCAGGGGTTAGAGCACTGGTCTTGTAAACCAGGGGTCGTGAGTTCAAATCTCACTGGGGCCTTAAATTATATTCTTGTTGCAACTGGTAACATTGATATGGCAGGAGCCAGTATTGCAATGCATGCCACATGGTGGGCAGTCTGAGGCAAGCTAATTTACACACAGTAGCAGAACATCTGCTAACTAGTTTCATGGAGTACCTGAATGCTGAATTTGCTTTGTTAAGAATTTGGAATCCTATATATAAAATAAACTAAACTATTATCACCCACCAGTCCACCCACCCAGGGGCTTTTTCATGCCACCCTCATAGGTAAGTGGATCTGACCAAATAACACAGCTTATCAGTGGCGGAACTATCGCCATAGCGGCAGCTACGGGGCCCGGAGATGTTGCTAGATCTAATGGGCCCGGACGGCAGTACCGTGACCGGTCCAGGCCCATTAGATCTAGCAACATCTCCGGGCCCCGTAGCTGCCGCTATGGCTGTCCCATTGTACAAAGTAAAAAATTTATGTCCTGGGAACGGAATCTTATTTAAGAGATCCCGTTCCCAATAGTGCATAGCCATGGCGCAGCGTCATGATGTCATGTCAGTGCTGCGGCCGCCGCGTACTGTCACAGCCGCTGGCAGCCGCGCCTGAAAAAGCCGCCAGCAGCAGTCCAGGCTGAGGCACACAAAGGTAAGACCCTTTCTTTAGGGGAGGTTGGGAAAGATGGAGATGGGGGAATTGGAGATGGGGTGGGATGGGCTTAGGAGACATGGAGACATTCAATATAAAATGATGACTACAGTATATAGAGTATTGCAGCCATTTGCTTGCAAGGATGTCAATACCAGAATGTTATGTGTGTTGAGAACTTGTATCGCCAGTCCCGAAAAGTTTGGTCCTGCAATCAGTCCTTGATTAAATACGTCAATGACATCTTCATCATAGAATATATACATGGACATGGTTAAGACTAAGGAAAGACCACTAGCGATCACAAAATACCTAACATATAGGACCTGCAATAGGACACTGAAAGAATCCCATCAAACTGATGTTGTTCCTGCAGCTTTTTCAGAAGGAAAGCACAACCTTTCTTCTCCATGACATTGCTTGCAGGTGTTGTCATAGGATCATGGTAGTTTCCATAAGCAAACAATACAGATGGAAAGTTCAGCTGCGACAGAGAAATTGACATTAAGGTAAAAATATTTTTCCGCTGTAGACATCATTTTCTGTATATCAAAATTCTTCAGTGTCAAAGGCTCCATAGCTCAGGGGTTAGAGCACTGGTCTTGTAAACCAGGGGTCGTGAGTTCAAATCTCACTGGGGCCTGGACCTCCTTTTGTTGCAACTGGTAACATTGAAATTGCAAGAACTAGTATTGCAATGTATGCAATATTCTGGTGTGATGAGGCAATCTAATTTACACTCTACGCAGTAATGCACCTGGGCATTAGAACTTGTCTTTTAAGACTGTGGAAGACAGATATACCTTTATCTTGATGCTCAAAAGAGGCCCTATTGTTATATACAGTTCAAGTGATTATTTCACAATCAGCTCTAAAGATAAGATAGCTTTATCTTTTGAGGGAGAGTGGTGCCTTCCAGGCTTGGCGACCGGGGCAAAAGGGGGACAGCTGTGACGGGCCCAGAACTTCAAGAGGGCCTGTCACTAGTGTTACCATTATTGAGAGGAAGCCCCAAAAATCTGGGTGTACCGGGCCCCAAGATTTATGTTGCCAGCCCTGGTGCCTTCCACAGAAGATGTATCAGACAAAAGATTTTAACTGCTTATCTGTTATGTATGGTTTTCTTCTTTGTGAAGTGGTGTCCATCCATTCCAGATTAAAATGAAAGGTAAACCAAAGGAAAGAAAGTTTAACATTACCTGTAAAACAAGAAAAAACACAAACAAAAAGGTCTTACCAGGGAGACTTATAGTCATGGGTCTCGCATACCTCCCTACATCAAGACTGGGATTGGGACAAATAAGCCCAGTCATTGGCCAGGTCCTGTCCGACTCTGCCCAAGCCCCGAACTGACTCTGCCCAAGTCCTGCCCATCTTGCACGGCTAAATTTACCAGTTTGTCCACTTATTGGGACAAACTGGAAGGGGGCGGTCACCCAACAGCAGGACTGTCCTGCTGAAATAGGGATAGTTGGGAGGTATTGTCTGGTTTTCACTGGAGCCCCTGATGGTGAGGACATAATTACAAATACCTTGTGACAGAACCAGTGAGAGCAGGGATTCTCAACCAGCAGTATGCAAAACCCTGTCTGGTGGTATGTAGAGAAGCTGGGCACAGTTGTAAACAGCAAATATTTATTTTTAAACAGCAATATGAGATGGCAGAGAGTAAATAAATAAATGTAAAAAAATATGTAGAGGACTGAATTGTGTAAAAAATAGATCTGTAATTACAAAAAAAATTATCAAAATATGAGAGTGAGAGACAGAGAGAGATAGAATGAATGTGTGTATGTATTGGCGTGATAATATAGCAAATATGTATTCATACAAGAGGGAGGAAATATGGGTCTGTGACACTATGTAAAAGAATGAATTAGTCAATCCATCTAATAACAGTAGGGTAGAGGGAGGAATGTGGATGAAAAATAGAATTAAGGTGAAGGTAACAGGGACAGAATGGGATTGGTGAGTCGATTATGACCAGATTCCATAATGGATAACTGGTAGACATTAGAAAAAGATTAAGAAGCACTGTACTATAGACTTCCAGAACAGCAACAGAATCACACAAGTAATGGCAAACTGGAGGTAGTGTAAATCACACAACAGCTACCAATCTGTAGAAGAATACAAGAAGAATACAAGAATCAGAATAAAGTGTACCTATACTGTAGAAGAGCTAAAGTGAGACTAGATGAAATTAGTGTACACACACACAATACAAAGTGTCAGACGAAATAAACACAATTCTACCAGTGCCATGTTAAATACTGTAAGCACTAACAAAATATACCAACAGACATAGACACACAGGAGAGTTAAGAAATGGAGAGACAGATGTATAAAATTACTGCAACCACTGTAAAAACAGCTGAACAATTAGACATGGACCAATGGGTAGCCATAATGATTACAGAATATATTAGTGTNATAATGATGATAACCAGTAACAAAAACACTCTAAAGTTGGCTAAAAAAGACAGAAAACTAAATAAATAAAACGACTCTGTATAAAAAAGATTTTATTTCAATAAATAGCTTAGTTTAATAAATAAACATGTTTCCCCGGATAAAATGTAGGGATCAATGAGAGGAATATGGGGATTGTTGCTACACCTCCATTGTGGAGGATGCCAAGGTTCACAGTGTAATAAGGGGATATAATGCCCGAGGTAAACAGTCTCCCACACGGAAGATTTAAGACACAGGTATCAGGGGATGGGCAGACATTGGCGTGACAATACCCCTGGCTTTAGGAAGAGTTGCTACATTTCAGGCAAACGCCTTTTCTTCACACAATGTAATATATAAATAAAACCAAGTCTGTCTGGTCCTTATTGCACATGATTATTGTGTTGCAAAAGTTTTAAGAAAATATTGTCCATGGAAGTAAACGAAAAACCCTGGTATACTGCGTTGTCCTTTTTTTTTCATTTACTTGTCTCTGCAAAGCAGTCCAGGCCTCCATCTGAAAGGGATTACCTTTAGTGGATTAATGTTGCATAAGCATGTTCCTTCTTTCTCATCCCCAACCTCTTTTACTTGGTTGATTAATCCATCTGTATTCCAACTGTTCCAATGTATGAAATGCACATGACACAAAATCTAATGCTTACCCTTAAATTCCCAGAAATTCTACTATTTCACAAGACAAAACTAAACATGAACTTACTTATTCTGCCTAAACTGACAACTAAAAATGTTGATTAAGCTGGTATTCCATGAGATATGAGGACCTCCATACAAGATGTAGACATCTCCTAGAGAACCGACAGGCTGCTTGTGGATACTTTTTTGTGGCAGCAGCTAAGCCATCAGAAATTGCGCTGCACTGTTTTAAGTTGTCAACCTTACAGCGTCTTTAAATAAATTTTTCATCCGCACTTCTGTGCCATTGCTCTGCCCCACTCCACTCATCCATTAATACTATAATAAGCCTGTGTTCTCTCTGGATTTTTTATGATAGCAGTACTCTAACACCGTACAATACTTAAATTTGATAGCAGATACAAAGTAGTTTTACTTGCCCATTTCGGGGCCTGCACCGTGGAGTATAATGCATCATTTGGCCCACTATAATACTGCCACATGGCCATTTTCCTTTTGGCGGTGTGCATGATAATGCTCTATGGAATACCTCCAAGCAAATCTATCATATAACAGCTATGTTAATATAACTTTTAACATTTTTGTGTAAGATTGAGGGGTATAATGGAAAAGATTTAGACTACATGGCAAATTTAGGGAAAATGTAAGAACAATAGGTTGGAAGTGGCAAGGCTATTGGACAAATATAAAGCGATAAAAGGAGTCATTTAAGATGAGAACATTAGGAGAAGGCTACAAACATTTGGAGAATGGTGCATGGAGTATAATGTATACATTATACTGTATACATCTGATAACTATGCATGAGTTATGCACCATGTTGAACCATGTCTAAATGTTTATCAAAGCAATTCAAATTGAAATTTATTATGACCAAGCATTCTCTTCCTTCAAATTCCCACTACCAAATGTCAAAATATAACACAACATAACATAGAAACCTGATCATATTATCATAATGAAATGAATTTAAAGTTTTGTCACCAAATAAATACTGAGGCTGTAACAATAGGGATATGCCAGGATTAAAGTCCTCTGGGGTTTTGGTCTTTACTATGAGTGAGCATCTATCCTGAAGCTGCAATTTCTGCGGATACAGAGGCTGTAAGACTGGTAATTCCTGACTCTGCACAATGTCAGAGATCTATTTTTGGTTGGTTTCATTCCTTGATTAGTCACGTGTCGCTGTGCCTCATTTTGCTCATTTCCCCATTCTTCATCTGGCACACCATAATTGTAGCCTTCTCTCCTAGACATCAGACTCCACACCCCTCAGCCTAGGGATTAGGATCCTCGGGGAGATTCCTGCATTTAAGTCAGACTCAAACTCCAGTAGCTGACCCATAAAATTCAGGTTGGGAGAAATGATTGGACGCTTCCCCTTTACAAACTTGTAGGCATCTCCTACTGTCATCAAGGTGTGCTTCATCAGATAGGCAATAACCACAGTGGCAGAACGAGAGACCCCTGCCTGGCAGTGAATAAGTACTCCTTTTCCTTCTTGTTGAGCTTCTTCTGCAAAAGTAAACAAAACATTAATGTCCCTGATCCATGAAAATAACAATGGTATTGATTCTGATTTATGATCCGAATGTGGATCCAGAAAACTCCACTTTTCTAAGCCCAGATCCTCAAAACAGCACCATAAGCTGAATCCATGGCCTATATTTACTAAGCAGGGAGACTGCAGGGAGATTAGGGATGGAGTGGGGATGTTTCCCATAACAACCAATTTAAGCTCTCAGTTTAATTTTACATAATGTAGAATGTGTGCTTGTGTTCTATGGGCATCATCTCCACTCTCAGTCTCCCTGCAATCTCCCTGCTTAGTAAATATAGGCCCAGATTTTTAGAATGGATCTGTACTTACGTCACACAAACAGAATAAGCATGGATCCAGGATCCTGTACACAGGCCGACTTCCTCACGGAAAGTGAAGATGTCTGCCAAATTTACTGGAAGCACACGTGCACTCCAGACGGAATGTCAAGCACAATTAATCCCTGCCGACCTACATTACACTAGGTGGGTGGGGGGAACATTTAAATGAATCAAAGAGAGGCACACTGACGTGGCCAGTGATGCGTGGACCACTTTTGCGGGTGGTGGTCAATTATATGTGGGCCACTTTATTACACTTTGCTCTTCTTCATCGCACTGTTCCTCCTTAATCCCATTTCACAGAAATGTAACAGATTAAATAATTAGCTGCAGCACTATAAATCTTTTTTTTACAATGGTGGCCTGGAGCTTTGGCCCCATTATTACCATTGTTAATCCAGTCCTTTATATAACTAACTACAGGGTTATTAAATGATGTAGTAATAGATTTAGTGATTTTAACATTAGGACCTAAATTTACTAAGCAGGGAGACTGCAGAGAGAAAAATAGGGATGTTGCCCATAGCAGCCAATTAGATTCAAGCTCTCATTTTCATTTTACATACTGGAGAATGTGAGCTTGAATCTGACATTGCTATGGGCAACATCTCAACTTTTCAATCTCCCTACTTAGTAAATTTAGGCCTAGGTATTCCAATAAAGAGGCTTTTTAGTAACCCTATTTAATTTAATACATTTGCTTTAAAAAAGAAAGGAATTACAATGTCCCAGTGATTATGATTACACTTATGATTACACAGAGCAAGGTGCTCTATGATATTAGTTTCCACTATTCCACTTATCATCTACCCCTTCAATATAGGAATGTTTCTTCAGATTTCCACTAATCTTACTACCCTCAAGTCTCAGTGCTCCCCTTGTGTTTTAAAACGTTTGCATGAATACATTATGAATATATTCTTGTGAGATTTTACTTACCAATAAACTCAAAGGCTTCTTCAAAGTACTGGCGGAGGTCCTGCTTGCTATTATCAGTGGCTGGCAGTCTTTTGTAACGTAACGCCCCAGATTCAGCGTGGTATAATGGCAGATGGGTGGTGACATTCAAGACATGTCCGATATTGAGTGTGACCATTCGACCTAGATCTTGGGCATCCTTTTCATTGCCCAGAAAGAGGAAGGGTAAGATGGGACTCAATTCAGCTTTCTCGAGATCAGGAGACAATGGGGATGCAGGGTTTACTTCCATTGACAGAGCACAGTCTTCTGTAGGGTTGTCAGCAAGGACTGTCAGAAAATGACCAGTGTTAACCACAACATCATTAAAACTTAAGATACTATTCTATGTAACACATACTTTGCATTTATTGATGGCCACAGCAGGTCTTCTTGTAGTAAATATTAACTACAAAAAATATATATTTTGCGTACAAGTAAATATAAATGCCTACAACAAGATATAGGATACTTTTTACATTGCTAGGAATCCCAATTTAAGGGATTATTTCCCTGAAGGAAGACCAGACAAAAATACATATTTATATGCATGCATCACCACAGACATGACAAAATGTATCATACAAATGCAGGTAGGAGGATTTAGTCTTTCCTGTTTACACATTGACTTCTGATGAACTGTTATTTATTGTAATAAAAATACAGCATGAGCCAGCATCTCCACATGTATAATGGTCACATGAGTCACCCTTTACTCACCCTTTCCTCCTCCGGAACTGTCTTTTTCACTTAAGGGTTCCAGAAGAAGGTACAAACTTTGAAGTCTTCTGCTCGATCCTCCAACTGGAGAAAGGGGTGGTGGTGGCGTTGATGGTGGTGGAGGAGAATGAGGAGGCATTGGCTTATCTACCTCCAATCCCTCTAAGCCTCTGCAGTCAAGTAAAAGTGGGGTTCCACCAAGCATCCCTCCTCTTGTCCTAGACATAATCTTTCGAGCCAGCTCATCAGGCCAAATGGCCCGTACACTGTAATCATCATCCTCATCATAGCTCACCCTTGAACTTCCCATAAACTGAGGGTCAAATGTCACAATGGGGTCACAACTGCAAGATGATCCAACTGACTTCCTTGGAGGGCGAAGCAGACGCCAACAGCCCTTGCAGCCACATTTCAGAGGGTGGAGAGCCCAACGGAAGCACGAAGGAGAACGTGGGGAAGTTGATGGTGGGGAACCCCTCCGACGAGAGCAAGGCTCCCGTGGCCAGCGGGGGGGTTGAGTTTGTGGAAGCGGCCCTGGCAAAGTGAGATCAGCATGAGATGGTGCTCTATGCCCAGGCTGTAGACCTCTGACCTCTGGGGCCATTCTTGGATGTGGCAGCGGTCGCAGAGGAAGGGAACGTGGTCGAGGCAGGGGAGTTGAACGATCTTCTAGAGGCACAGGGGGCATGATGCTATAAAAATAATAATAATGTTTTTCACAGTGAGAATTACACATCTACATTATTTAATATGCACAACACATTGAAGCTAATCCAAAGTTGAAATTAACATATACAAGGTTGGAAGACTGTGCCTTGACCATGTTGGATTGCAAGGGGAAGTAAATGTAAAATCTACAGTTGATAGGTGATCTTTTACAGCTCTACACACAATTATTGTTTATCTATATAATGAGCTAAATCAACTACTAATTTCCCTGTATCCAAAACTAAATTAATTTGCACCTTGCACCCATCAAATTTCTACTTGGGCTACCCAGATGAGAGTAAGCACTTTTATGCACGTTTAAGTGCTGTGGATCAATGACTTCATCGTGAGCATTTTTAATAAATCTAATCCAGACTGTCAAAACATGGCTGAAGTTACAGAATGTGACTTCTTCAACAGACATGGTGCAGTGGAAAAGACCGCAATTCTAATGCTTGAAATCCAAGTCACAGCAATAACAAGAGACTCACGAGCACTGCAGACTTTTGGTCTAGGTTACAGACGGTGGTAATAGCTACATCTTCTGCCATGCTAAATGGGTTATAAACACATCTATACATAGTTTTCTCTGTCTATATAATATTGTTGCCCATGGCATTGCAAGGTCTGCAGTGCTGCCTCTCCTCTGGAATGTGGACCTTATCTAATACATGTAGATCACCTTCAAATACTGCAGGGTTTCTAAAACGTATCAAAACACAATACGCAGGCTATGCAAACCCCATTAATAGAGATACAAAGACGGGGCTGTAGTATGTTTGTGTTAATGGAATCACATTGAACAACGTGTATATGAAACCCTTAGCTAAAATATTCATTTATAAAGGTGAAAAGATTTGTTGCAATATTAGAACAGGCATACAGCATCATGTGCAATGCAACTAATAGTAATATATATATATATAGTCAGTACAAGCCATTATATGATATTACATTTAAAAAAAAAACAACCAGAAATGTGTAAATTGCAAATTATATATTTGTGTATGTTTGTATCTATAAACATACACACACACACACACACACACACATATATGTGTGTGTGTATACACATAATACTACTTTTTCAGATTTAAGCATTATTTGCATTGATATACAGACATTTTTCATATATTCCCACATATGGATATATACCTTTGTCAGCTGTTCCCCTCAGCTTTCTGTATACTTGGCTTCATCTGTGCATGACGGATCGGAGTGTCAGTGCTTGTGCATGTCCTTTGTGTGTGAGCCTGTGTTGGAGTGTGTGTGTGCCTGGTGTGTGTGCTGAGGGTGACACTGAATGACGAGTAAGGAGCTCTCTCCCTCCCCCCCACCCTCACAGGGTGACATCACCATCAGCCAATCAGAGATCACCCACAATATACAAACACACAAACCAGTCCAGGCTAATTACTACCTTACAATTTGTGCTGATTACATGACAATGGTACACAGAGAGGGGATGAATACACAAGCAGGATTTTACACATTTGTAGAAAGACAAATAATTGCAGTATGCATGCATAAGTGGACCAAGGGGTTTTTTTTATGCATGCGACTGGGGTTTTTTGTCTATGCAATTTAAATGAAGTTTGAATGCCTTTAAACTAAATTAAATGGAATCTAAATGTGTGAATGAAAGATAAAATATAAACTACTGTATTTTTTATTTATTTTCATCAATAATTTTTATTGGAGGTATGAGGGATACAGAAAGAAAAAGGGGGGAGGGGAATGGGGGCATACAGCACAAACAATACAGTAAAATAAAATCGGGACTCGTTAGGCCAGCTAAGAAGGCGATCAAAGTAAAGGAATACAATACAAGAAACAGAAATCAGTAACTAGTATAGTGGTTGTTCAACTAGGCTAAAAGGCATAGGATCAGTATCAAGTGACAAGGACACCAGGGATAGTCCTTCAGGGGTAGACACAAACTCGTGGCAGGCGAACCATTTGACAATAGGCGAGGAAGTAGAGGTAGGGTAAGAGGTCCCTTCCATTGCCGTAAGGAAATTCAGTTGAGAATTTTAGATGCAACTTTACGGAGATTGGCGGGTCAGGGGCATAGGCAAATGCAGGGGGTGTTTCTGGTTGCCCAGAAACCCCCTTTAATGTTGCTGTATTATATGCGGGTTATATTATGTATTTAGAGCTGGCACACTGTATAAAGTAAATTAGAGGTCTAACATGGCATTGTACAATGTGTGTACACCATACATGCTTTAGAAATCCCCCTTCCAAAACCTTGCATTTGCCACTGATATATATATATATATATATATATATATATATATATATAAATATTTGGGAACCCTCCGTCCAAAATTCTGTGATTGCCCCCCCATTTTTGCGCAATTGCTGTCCAAGTGGTGAAAAAGATATGGCCCAGAAGGTAACGGGAGGAGGCAGGTATCATAGAAGGGAAGAAATGACCACTGTGTTATTTTAAAGCACAAGATAATTGGATTGTATCGGTAAACTAAGCAATATTAACAATCATATTTACATATTTTTGCTTCATGTTATAATGCTTCATCTCTTCTTGTTAGCTGATCTCCTGATCTGCATGTATTACTATTAAAGCTGGAGTCGAGATGAAATAGTCAACACATTCACAATCACAGATAAATGTTTTCTATGCTGCCTTCTCCCTCTTTACTGACCTCAATAACAGACAAATCAGTCTGACAGACATATGATTCCCCCCCCCCCCCCCCCCTCCCCCCCCCCCCCCCCCCCCCCCCCCCCCCCCCCCCCCCCACACTCTCATCTGTCTCTCTCATCCCTTATCCTCTATTCACCCCTCCATAGAAGACTAATATATTTCAGTGTATACTATTTTGTAAGATAAACATTATTTTGAGGATTATTGGTAGACACTTTTTGCGTCCCAAATCAATAAAGGTTGAAAAAGAGAAAATAACCAATTAACCTAATATTAATGATATTTTCAGAGTTTAAGGTGACTATATTCAGAAACGTAAATGTGAGATAAAACACGCTCTCTTTTTAGAAGACAGAATAATAGTTGATAATAATTGATTAAATGTAGTCTGAGTTCAAACAGTGCATGTACATCATTAATATTCCAATATGCATTCGCAGTATTGTCATTTTGCAATATGGTTTTAGCGAAGACAAAGATGTTACTGACAAAGCCATCAGGTAGCAGTGACAACAAAATGAAACACGTGTACACGTGATAGAGCTTCCTGGTTGCTGGCAATACCATTAGAATGAATAATCTCTTAGGGAGTTTTTATCATTTACTGAGCTCACAAATATTTACAGGAACATAAAGACATCATTTCCGATGAGCAATGAAATCTGTACTCACATAACTGGACCAAATATACTACTAGTCTTCATCATGCTCATGGCTTAAATTCACTGGGAAAAGCTTCACTGGATTAAGTTTATGTAACTATGTGTTCAAGCAGAAACACCCAGTTGCTACCATCTAAAAAATACACATTTCATTTGACTTGTAATCAGTGAAAATAGACCATATTCCTCCTTCTTTGTACTCATCCGTCCACCGATGTGATGTATGATTAATAGTAAAATATTTTAAAAAATCAATAAAAATTNTTTAATAAAAAAATATATAACTTGAACTTATGAGAGTATATTTAAGTTTGGGTAAAACCATGTTGAATTGCAGGGGAGGTAAAATGAATGTCAGTGTGTGCATGCAGGGAGAATACTTTATTGTTGCATGTTGCACACAGATACTGACCAGCGTTACTGTTACACTGTTATTACACTTGTGCTGGAAGCATCATCTGTCAACTCTAAATTAGTTTGCAACAGATGAAAGTTTCCTCCCCGCAATTCAACATGGTTTTGACCTTTATGCTCATAAGGTCTAGTCTGGATCTGGTCCAGTATAGCTAGATGTGCAAGGTTACACTGTTCATAATTTAGAATAACTACATGCACTAGGTCAAAAATTTCTTGGATTAATAAAATATACTTTGATTTTATTGTGCCCTTGCAATGTTCTCAAGACATACATATCTGTGGTTGCAAATCAAAAGTGGGAGGGTGTTACAAAGTACTTCTTTTTGTTGTTGAATCCTGTAAAACCTTTTAGCTCCCCTTTTATAGTTAGTAAGAACCAATTATATGCTCAATGTAATCACAATAAAGGAAGATCCAATCCAGTCAATTATGGTCCAATGCGCAAAAAGATTTTCTTGCAAACAGGAAAAGCACTAATACACAAAAGAGATCTGGTCACAGCAGCAGATTGTCACCATCTAATGGGGTCAAGTTTGACAGCACTGGTTCCAACCCCAGTGCATGCTACTTCTATACATAATAGACAAGAGATGGATCTACTGGTCAGCAGCAGGGTCAGATTAAAAATGGGGCGGATGGGACTATAGCCCCAGGCCTCCATCTGAATATAGGCCCACACATACAGCCAATCTGCATGACTCCCATTGTAATGCATGAGGATCAATGTGAGACATTCACCCTCCTGCACAATAGTGCCATGTACAAGTTTATTACAAGTGTGATAAAGGAAGGTAAAATTTGATGAAGTGTAATGAATGGGCCCACATATGATTTACCACCGCACACAACACTGGTCATACCCACTGCATTTGGCCCTGAAAAATGTTCAGCCCCAGGCCCATTTGGTCTTTAATCCGGCCCTGGTCAGCAGGTCAGGTGTCCTTGAAATCTATAGGTGACTGGTGTGTTCATGGTTCTTTTTTCCTTAGATGGGATGACCATGTACAACTGAAAGCTATACAGACTTAACAGGAATCTGCCAGCCAGTGCAATTAACTATCGATGGCCAACTGTTTGTCTTACTGACAGGACAGAGACTCCTTGCTGTCCTGTGGACAGCACCTTTTCATATTTGGAGAGCAAATCACTCACAAGCATATATGAAATGTGATGCAATTTCACTGATGAGTCCCAACAGGCATGTCACTTCACGTGTACATGCTATGTCAATTTAATAGCAGATCTGAGATCATAATCTCACCTAGTCATTTGCTGAAAAACTGTGACTCCATACACCCCGTAAAGATATCTGTCTGTAATACACAGAAGATTTGCATAGCTGGTACTATGTGTCTGCATACTATCCTCATTTGTCAGACATGATCATGACCAACAGATCACAACAAAACATGGTTGTAGGAAAGTAGACACAATATTGGACCAAATCATGATACATTGTTGCATTAGCCCAATAAATAGATAGGGAAGAATACCTTACGTTTATTTGTGTGATTTAGGATATAAAACTTTTTTATGATTTCTTCCATTAAACACCAAAAATACCAAACTGCTAATGGTTTGAAATGAACTCCTGCAGACCATGGCAAGTTGCTAAACATGGAGAAAGCTGATGAGAGGACTCTGTTAAAGGTACAACAGGAACATGGTGGATAATAGAAACTTGGAGCTAACATAGATGTTGATGCTGAAAAAAGACATCAGTCCATCAAGTTCAACCTATTTTGCATCTCCTGTGATCCTAATCTTATAATGGAATGTGATCCAGAAAAAATATAATAAGAGCTCCCTTCTGACCAGGGTAATTGATTACTTACCAGTCATAACCCTGGATACCCTTTTACTCTAAAAATTTTCTTCTTAAACACATCTAGTGAATGTGCCATCACAACCTTCTCAGGCAATAAATTCCACATCCTCGCTGCCCTTACTGTAAAGAAGCCTTTCCTCTGCCCTTACTGTAAAGAAGCCTTTCCTCTGCCCTTACTGTAAAGAACCCTTTCCTCTGCCCTTACTGTAAAGAAGCCTTTCCTCTGCTGGTTGTGAAACTTCCTTTCTTCTAATCTTAGCGGGTGACCACGTGTCCTCTATGGGTCTATGGGTAAAGAGTTCATGGGTAATCACATCACGCCTTTTTTCTAAACGTGCCTAAACTTGATAGCTGTTCCTCATAACTCAGTGACTCTATACCTGTATCTAGGCTGGCCATGCCCATCTCCTTCCTCCTGTCTTTCTTCAGTGTGATATAGTATACACTTCACGAGCCTCTTAGTTCTTACTCACGCTATGTACAGGGCCGCCGCCATGANCAATAATCGCGCTCCTGGCAGGGTCCTACACACCAGTACACTGTGCCGGGGGGTGGGGGGACAGCTGGGCCCGGGACAGTCCCCCTGATGGTGGCCCTGGCTAAGTATGTATTCCATATTTGCTACCATGTGCTATGGCACTATACCCCATACTATATATGATTTCATGTATGTTATTGTATTGTTACACTGTAACCCCATGCTTTGTCAGACCCTCCAACATAACCCATTCCACCAGGTACATAATACTCCGCTCCTGGAATTTCAGCTGTCACTCACCTGGTTATAACGAACTAACTGATGTCTGAGTAATGTAACAATGGTGGTTACCATAGTAACTGATGTGCTGGAAGGTCCAGAACAGAGTATTTTGTACCTGGTGGAACGGATCATGTTGGAGGGTCTGCTTTGTATATACCATCAATATGTACGGCGCTGCGGAAATGATGTGGCGCCTTAGAAATAAACGTTAATAATTAATAATAATAGTTGTCCACGTGGGACGTAGATAATCCATGTATAATAATTGCTCTCCTATCTGAGCTACAGCTAGAGATGATATTGGACACTGTGGGACAGCATGACAAAGAGAAAGGTGCAATATGACAAGCATTATTGTTTAATGTACATATACATTTTTAATTATTTAATTAACGTACATAGAAATGTTCATTATTATTTTAATTGTAGGCTCCAGGATATAGGGTGATATCCTGAAGCCTACCTTTAAGATAATAATAATAATCATTAATAATAACAATTATAATTCTAATAATAATAATAATAGCAATGTAGTAGTATTATGATTCATTTTATTATTTATAGATAGACATACACATCCTGTCACACGCAGCAGTAAACCATGGCAGCTGCGGCTCAGGCAGAGTAGGAGGGGCGGTGGGCGGAGACACAAGTGCAGGTTGCCTCTAGTGGGCGTGGCCTCGGATGGCGCGCGATTTTCGGAGCGGTCTGGCGGGAAGATGATTACGGGGCAGAGGCGGCAGAGTGACCCGCCAAGCATGGACGGAGCGCCGGAGTTTTATGTCCTGGGTGACACACGGGAACCGGCTGTGAGATTGCAACGGTATATCCGGGGGGGAGTACGGGGAGGGGGAGTACGGGGAGGGGGAGTACGGGGAGGGGGAGTCGCGGTTATTGTATGCCACCTGTGCCGGTGTGACCCCCCTCCAGTCTCATGACGTCCCCTGGCAGGTGTCACAGCCATACCTGAATAATGACATACCGTGTATGACAGCCATGACACTGACCTGCT
>JABWIB010009951.1:4537-18392 GCA_016617825.1 Platyplectrum ornatum | reverse complement strand
CTCTGAGTGTCAGTCACCCTGCTTTTCAGGCAGGCACACCATACACTGCAGAGCCAGTGACACCTCCAGCTAAAGGGGAAGTCTATGAAGGTCCTTGGAGTCTTTGGCATGTCTCTCAGCACAGCAGAGGTCACACACACCTCATTGCTGGCCTTGTTCCGGAGTGTCCCTTCCCCCTCCTCCAGGCCTTTTTACCAGCTCTCCATTTCCCACGGCCAAGACACCCTCCCACCTGGGCATCCAGAGGTTGGGTCCCCATGCCATTGGTTGTCCTTTCCCTAGATGACATCTGATCCGGAGTGAAGCCAGGCTCATTCCAGATTGCCCCCCATAGCTGTCCGGCTCCAACCCATCTGGAGATGTATCAAGCCAGAACCATGGATGCAGATAACCCCTGACCTCTGCCATATGCCAACAAGCAACAGACACTTCCTAATGTTTATAGGTAACACCTTTTGTGGCCTGCATCCTGGAGAGGGGGAGAGTAGGGGGTGAGATGGCTGAGCAGCACAACAAACTATAATCAATTGCCCTCAAACATTATATCCTCTATTCTATATTCTATATGAAAGTCCACCAGGGATAAAAAGTACATGTCCATGTGTGAAACGAGGTCCAGGGATACGGTTGCTAGGTGGAAAGTCTTGTTTCATCACAAGCATATTTATAAATGTGTGTGTGTGTGTGTGTGTGTGTGTGTGTGTATATGTATGAGCATATATATGTATGAATGTGTATGTGTGTGTGTAAGGAGAGGGGGGGGGAGGATTAGAGGGGAGAGGGGGAGGAAATTACCCACCTGTTCTTCTTTCCAGGTAGTGGAGGGGGAGCAGGAAGGGGACGGTGGGAGAGAGCTGTGGCTTAATACTTTCCCTATCCTTTTGTGGCCCCTGCTACCCGTGACCGCTGCTACCCCTATTGCTACGCCACTGGTTCTTAGAACCGCTTTTTAATGGGTATAGATGTGTGGACTTGGTTTAATGAAAACCTATACAGGGGAATATACAATGCACAATATAGGGTAAACACAGGGGAATCGAGGTTAGCATTGTGGTTTTCTCTAAAACAATTCTATTTTGACCAGATTGACGCTGGAAAGGGGCGTGACTTTGGTGGAATCAGGGCGGGGCTTAAGTGTAGCCGTGGCACATAGAACCTGTTGTTAATTTAATTCAATCCCACCACTGCTCAGACCTATATGATTCACAAAATAAGTGAAATTATTATTCTAGTGATATTGGAGGTAATATGGAATTGATATCTCCTCAAAGATTTATTTGGTTAATCAGGAACGACTGTGTGCAGTGGGGATAGTTGGAAGGAGGATTTATGGATGCTAAAACATCTTTTGATCAAACAAACTAAAACCTTCTGGAATAGGAAGAGGTTTGAAAATAACATCAGAACCAACATCACCACCAAAAATCTAACTTTTTAACTTTTTAATGATTTGAATAAATAATGGGAAGAGGCACTCAATACATGTTCATTTAGTTTGATTAACATGATGCTAGTGGAAAAGTACAATAGAGAGAGATTCAGACTTTGAGTACTTAGCTGTGGACACATGAAAATTTCAAACTATTTAAAAACATGTTTACTAAGGTTTACGGTTCCGGCTGAGATGTAGTGACAGCTACAACTATTTTGCTGCATATCCCGGTGCTGAGAGTCCCTATCATCCTCACTTGCTTGACCCCTTCTCTGTAGCCCTTTTAGAGGTGGATGAAGTGCAATTTTCCCCTGGCAATGCCGCCTAAACAATCCAGACCTCATGCAGACAAGACGCCGGCTTCCAATATGGCGGACCCGCCGGACGCCCACTCTCCCGTGTCTGCTGCTGAGGCTGCATCTCCGACCATTTCGCAGGTCTCGCCTTGCCCTGATGCCTGCTGTGATTCTCCTCCTGCTCTTGCTTCCTATTCGGACATTGTGAAAGCCATCCAGGAAATGATGGCCCGATGGTTCGCATGCAAGCCGAGTACATCCACCGCTCCCTGGCAGAATTCCAAGAGAAAATGGTCACACTCTCTCAAACGTGTCACGGAGGTTGAGCGGGTTGCAGGCAATTCCTTCACAGATGTGCAACGCCTAAATGAGCAGGCTGACGCTCTTTAGAAGGCCAATTATATTATGAAAAATAAACTGGACGATCTAGAGAACATACCACGCCAGAACAATCTGCGCCTTATCGGCCATCCAGAAACCTGCAATGGGACGGCGCTGACTAACTTTCTTTGCTCCACCCTTCTGTCCCTGCTCCATATAACTGATATCAGCTCCTCTCTAGTCATAGAATGGGCTCATCGCGTCGGTCCTCCTCGAGATGACCTCCGAAACCACCCCAGAGCGGTCATCTTTAAATGCCATACATTTTCTACACAAGGAGGCAATCTGGTCCGCCTTGAAACAAATTGATTCCCTTATGTGGGAAAGGAAACACTTGCAGTTGTTCCAGGACTATTCCGAGGTCTCTGCTGCCCGCAAGTCTTATGCCTTCCGTCTGCAGTTAGCTGGTGCGCTTTTGTAACCAGCCCACTAACGCATTTACACTGGCGAGGAGTTCCATGAATTCACATCACCTCAGGCCATCTTAGCTTAAGCTGTGGCTCAAGATTCCCTACTTGCTGCTAGGGTGGTCGTCCTCCTGCCGCCTAGACCTTGTCTGTCCCGGTTCTAGCATCCTGCTATGGTCACCCTGAATCTGGACTCTGTGACTCTCTCCAGGTTTTGCTGTTATAGTGGCTCCTACCATCCATGGCGCTTTCCAACCCACTTCTCCGCTACTCTAACCTTCCACGACATGCTCCTCCCTTCTTGGGATGCCCACCACCAGGACGATCCCGCCCTGTTCTGACATACTGCCAGGGGTTCCTCCGCGACACTATCATTTCCTTCACGGCAAAGGATGCCAAATTCCGCACCCAGGAATATGTTACTGCACAGCGCAACCTCTCTAAGGTCTATGCTAAATTTTCCAGCCGCCCTACAAGACTTCACAGGGAGCACTACAAAGAATTGCAGGCCCATTTTGTAAATATTGTTTCCCTACAGAGTAGCCACACTCTCGAGGGTTCCACTTTTATCAGTTTGGTAATAAGTGCGGGAGACTGCTCTCTAACTTGATTTCTGCTCAGCGCCCCTCTTCTTTTATTAGTTGCCTCCGTTCTAGCAAAGGCAGTGTCGTTACTCAGGGTTTGGGTATTACGGACCTCCTTCAAGACTACTATAGGGCTCTCTACTCTCAGGACCCGGTGGACACACAGGCCAAAGATTGCTTCTGGTCCTCCATAACGCTCCCTTGCCTCACTGCCGTGCAATGTGATACTCTTTTAGGTCTAATGTCCCCTCAGGAAGTTGAACAGNCGATTAAACACTTCAAGCCATGTAAATTGCCTGGCCCGGACAGGTATTGCACTAAGTTTTACAAAATCCTAGCGCCCAAGGTGATCCGTCCTCTGCAGGCTGTTTGTGAGATTTCAGACCTCACTCCAATAACCCCGCTACTTCAATTCAGCTGTTATCAAGGTGATCACAAAGCAAACAGGAGCCCCTGGTCGTCTATAGGCCCAACAGTGACTGCAAGCTTTGCACTAAGATTCGTTCTAACAGAGTGAAGCTAGTATTTATTTTACATCGTGACCAGACAGCATTTATCTGGTAATGAAAACTAGACAAAATAGGCATACAAGGGGTAAAAAAAAGAAATTGCAATTGCAGTGTCATTTCCAATGATTTTTACTGGTGGGTATGTGTGTGTGGGTGGGGAGGGGGGGGGGCTTAGGGGTTATGTGTCCTGGAATCTCAATGAAGAGGTATTAATTGGGGGAGGGGGGGCACTTTTTGACTCTTCGCACTGGGAGCCATAAAGTCTAGAAACAGCACTGGTTGCGTTGTTTGCGGATGACATGCTGCTCTTTGTCTCTAAGCCTTCTGCTTCCCTGCCTTCTATTGTCTCTTTAATTTCTCAATTTTGACAAGTTATTTTCTCTGGATAACTTGTCAATTATCAGAAGTCTGAGTTGTTAGTTCTATCTGCGGGGTTCCGGCCGGAACACATACCTCACATTGCTTCTAGGTTTCAATTGGCCTCTGGTGGTATTAAATACCTGGGAGTATGTATTACTCCTTCCCTACATGACCAGTATTTATTTTATTTATTTATTAACAGGTTTTTATATAGCGCCATCAGATTACGTAGCGCTTTACAATTTACAATGGGGATTACAGACAGAGAGACAGAATGGGTGGGGAAGAGGAGCCCTGCCCGCAAGCTTACATTCTAAGGGAGATTAGGGATTTGATACATAGGGGTAATTACACATACTCTAGGGACAATTTTTTTTTAGACAGCTGCCAATTAACCTGCCGGTATGTTTTTGGGATGTGGGAGGAAACCGGAGCACCCGGAGGAAACCCACGCAGACACAGGGAGAACATACAAACTCCACACAAGCAGGAACGCTAACCGTTGAGCCATCCGTGCTGCCCAGTATAACACTAACTTCTCTACGGTCCTGAAATAATAAATAAATAATAATAAATAAATAATAGATAACTAGCTTCATTTACCTACTTTTGCTTCTCGGCAGGGCCACTGTCCTCAAGAGTGTGATATTCCCACGGTTGTCCTACCTTCTGCAGATGCTCCCGCTATGACTGTTACCCTCTGATGTGCGTCTTCTCAACCGCTGTTTTTCCAAATTCCTTTGGTGGCATAAAAAACCTTTGGCACGGTTTGCTTGGCTGCAATTACCCAGGGGACGGGGTGATCTTGGTGTTCTGGATGTGGACACCTTTACTTTGGCTGTCCACTTCCGTTACATCATCAACTGTATGTTTCAAAAAGAAACATATGTCAATGCTAGTTTGGGAGAGGCTCTGTTTCATCAGTTTGCCCCTGCTGCCCTCTTGCTTTTCCCGTGCTCCCAGCTCCCATTAGGCACACTCACTAACATTCTCTTCCGCAACACTTACTATGCTTGGCGTTCCCTCAATCGGCGATACCATTGTGATGCAAGACACTCCAGCTATGCCTCTACCTGGGGAAACCCCATATTCCCCTGCAGCCTGCAAAGCCACCTTTTTGACATGGAAAGCAAAGGGCATTCTTTCCATCCGCACCTCATTTCAAACCCTGCGTGACCAATTTGACCTACCCAACACTAACCTCTTTATGTACCTTCGACCAGACCTTACCTGCAGCTTTTGTGGACCCCTCAGTGACTGACACCCTCATGCAGCTCATCACCTTGGGGGACTTGCTACTGCGATCAGCGGACAAACATTGGCAAACAGTTTTTACACGTTGTCAGTCTGAGATTCTTGGCCTCCCTTCCGTTGCTCATTTTCTCTATCTCCAAGATTCCAGCTTCCGGGTACTGTATTCCTCACAACTCCAGGAAACACATATCTGTACCCTATATTGCATGTATATGGCTCCATCACAACGCCGCCATATGGTGGCTGAGGACTCTGGAACCTGCTTGAAATGTAACGCATTTAACGCATGGTCTCTTCCATAAATTTTTGTCTTATCGTAAGCTCAGAAAATTCTGGAATAAGGTGGTGAACTATCCCAACACATCCTTTCAGTTGCATCTCACTCGTGACCCGACTGCCCTTTTGTGTTGTGATTTTGGAGTCTGGGACCTAGGCCCTCGAAAATGATAACTACGTCCCTTACCGCACCCCCTGATGCTCAGCTCTGTTCACAGTCGCCAATTGTGTATTTTATACTTTGATCGAAGGGCCACTATTCCCGCCATTGAGTGTGGTGACGCGTTTCTACGCTAAATGGTCCCCGTACATTAATCTCCTTCCCACAGCTGTCCAAACTCATGTATATTCGCTCTTTGAAAACACTGACTAATACTTGCAACGTCACCCACTGCTGTAGCCTGCTCCTGCTACTCACACATGTCTTCCTTCCCCCCCCCCTCTCTGTCTGTCTTGTTTGTTCACATTTCAGGCAGTGGCCTGGCGAGCCCGGTACCATTTGACAGCACTGAGCAGGGTGTAAATCCAGGTGGTAGGAGTTTAATACGCTTCCAGGCCCGTCGCATAGTATGAAGAAGGGCATTAGATCTAACAGTATGCGGAAGGTCGGCACAAGAGCAAATGAGCAGCGCAGAGATTAAGGGTGAAACTGGGCTTCCATTCCATCGCCATTGGTATAAACATTGTGGTGAAGCATCCAGTCCGCCATATATCGGAAATGGACTGACGAGGTAAATGTATCAATGTCCGTGAGTACAAGACCGCCACTACTACGAGGAAGTTGCAGTCAGGAGTATCGAGCTTTAGGTTTTTTCCTTGCCACAAAAATTTGGTGAAAATTAGTCGGTATAAAGTCGAAAGGGAAGGGGGTACTTTGATCACGAGGTATGTAATATATTGGGGAGAAATTTTAAAGGTGGCGCAGAGCGGGGTAGAGTGGCACAGTTGAGTCATATCAGACAGCGGCAGAATCTCTGATTTTATGGAGGATCACCTTGTAGCCAGCGAAGCTGCCGAAGCGGGACAAAAGAGAGAGTATAGCAGGAACTGACACTGACCGGCAAGAGACAAAGAGGAGCATGTCATCAGCAAACAGTGCCAGTTTGGTCTCCTGTTTGCCAATAGAAATGCCCCGAAAGTCCAAAAGACCTCAAAGGGAGATAGCTAAGGGTTCCAGCGCTAGGGCAAAGAGGAGGGGGGGGGGGATAACGGGCAACCCTGGCGTGTGCCACGTTCAATGACAAAGGGGGATGAGAGGAAACCGTTAGCCGCAACCTTAGTGGTGGGCACAGTATAAAGGGAGCGGAGCAGAGCAATAAAGGCCTTCGGAAAGCCGAACGAGGGAGGTATTCGAAAAGGTGATCCCAAATGACCAGGTCAAAAGCGTTTTCTGCATAAAGAGATAAAAGAAAACAAGGGTCTGAGTCCGGATCTGGGGCATGCGGGGCATGCATAGTGTGATGCTGCAGAACAGCCAGAACTTTTCTCAGATTGGAGATGGAATAACGACCCCAGACAAAGCCTGTCTGGTCCCGATGTATCACAGACAGGAGGACTAGCTTAACTTGGTCAGTCAAAATTTTTGTGAACATATATATATATATATATATATATATATATATATATATATATATATATTCAGTATTGAGTAGAGATATCGGTCTGTAAGAGCCTGGCAACTTAGGGTCTCAACTTGGCTTTGGGATCACCTTAATAATTGCTGAGTTGAAATGTAGAGGGACTGTGGAGGCTGATTGAAGAAGTAGAAAGAAAGAGTGAAGGGGGTCAGCATCATCTGTCGCTAGCAGCTTAAAAAATTCATTAGTGTACCCATCTGGGCCAGGCGATTTGCAATTTTTGGAAGACCTAATAACATTGTCCACTTTCTGGCGCGTGATGGGGGCAACAAGAGAGTCAGCTTGCGACTGGGTAAGGCGTGGGAGAACGAGATCTGCCCAGAATTGGCCCTTAGGAGCGGTGTCAATTGGGTCTTGGGAATACAGGGCCACTTAGAAATCACGGAACGTGTTTACAATATCTTGGCCTGCAGAGGTGGTAGTTCCTTCAGGTAAAGCTGTCGAATGAGAGAGGAGGAGCGCATAGCCGTGTGAAGATTGGAGAGAAGTTGGCCAGTTTTATTGCCAAATTTGTAAAATTGAAAGTCTCGTCTCCTAGAGTACGAGTGGGAAATCACCTCTCGCATCCAAGTGGGAAATGACCTGGTCAAAATGGGGTTGAAGTTCACGAAAGCAATCTCTGTTGGATGGAATAGGGTTGCAGATAAATTCAGTATAAGCGGAAGCAAGGTCGCGTTAATCAGTTAAGTAAGTCTGCACATGGGATTTACAGGCCTTAGAAAGAAAAGAGATAAGCTGTGTCGCAAGGGGAATACACGGCGAGTCAATCTGGGCTCGCCACGTTAATAGCTTCACCCCCGGCAGCCAGTATAAAAATGGCTGCTGCAGGACCAGATCATGCAGTTGGCGACATCTGAAAAGAGAAGACGACAGTCATGTCAAGCCAGAAGAGGTCCGCTGGACCTTCAATCGACAGGAGATTCCCCGGTAGCCAGAACAAGAAGTCACAGTCAAGGCAGAAGACTTAGCCGGCAGAGGAAGAGACTGTCCAGTGCTTCCTGATGGCAGATGGCAGGAAGATGGCAGGACAGGGAAACACAGTCTTAAAGATATAGATATAGATAAAAGTCACAATGATGTCCAACATAGGAGAGGGTCTTAATACTGCAGAGAGGGTCTTAATACTGCAGCTCCATCTGGGCTACCCCTCCTCTCTCCTTTTACAACATTGAAGTCCCTCCCTTCCCTGGGAGGGATGTAGTGAGTAAAGACTTCATTGTAGTGAGACAGGGGGGAGGAGGGAGAGTCCAGGCGCTCCTCTGAATTACACTGCGTGAAAACATATGTGAAAGTTCTTGACTTGTTGACTTGCTGATAACTGCTATACAACTGATAGCAGCTATCAGCAGGATTTACGGGGCGGAGTGAGGAGACCGAAGTCCAAATTTAATACATTATTTAATGTACATGGTCAGAGAGGTATTCCAATCCTCTACAGCAGTGGTTTCCAAACTTTCTGAGTGGAGTCACCACAAAGGTTTCTTCCGTAATGTTGCAAGGCTCCCCTAACACACAATAATTTTCCATTTTTCAAGTTTTTGAATTAGAATAGTGTAATAACTGTTTAGGTGAAGGCAGAAATACGTTAGGTTGATATCAAATCTTGTGTAGCTCCTATACAAGATGTAAAATTTCGCTTCTAAGTAACACTATCAACATGGAACATGGTATCCTTCCTTCAGGCCATACGGGCTCTCTACTCGACACCAGCCTCCCGGTGTCCTTACAAATGGACACTTGTTTCCTCTTTTCTATCTCTGCAATGGCACTAGACTGGGCTGCCCCCTTTCTCCCCTCTTGTTTGCCCTTTGCATCGAACTCCTGGTGGCCCTGATACGACTTCATCCTGACATTCAAGGCATACCCTTAGGCTCCATCCACCATAAGATTTCTTTATTTGCGGACGATGTCAACACTCGCCAACCCAGTCACTACCATCCCCAACCTCTTATCTGTCCTACATTTCTATGGCTCCTTGTCACTCCAAATCGGAGGCCCTCTCTTTCCACCTCCCTCAGAGTGCCAGAGAAAGTCTAGTCAAGTCTAGTCTCTTCCTTTCCGTTCCATTGGCGAACCAGATCATTGAGTTATTTGGGGGTCACTAAGTATTACTCAGCTTTGTACAGCGCCAATTATCCTCCACTCATCGCACAAATTCAACGAGACCTGACTGCCTGGTGCTGTAAATTCATATCATAGGCAGAGTACAGGTAGTGAAAATGAACATCCTCTCATGCCTATTTTATTTATTTCATACCCTGCCAGTCAAAGTCTCACAGGGGGTCCTTGCTGCTCTCCAAAAAGTGTGTGGGTGCTTCATCTGGAATGGCAAGCGCCCCCGTCTCAACCGTTCCCTGCTATCCAGACGACCGGCCCTGGTCTGGTCTGGTCCTGGTCTGGTCCTCCCTATTTTTCTTGACTACTATCACACGGTTTAGCTTAGTCACATAATTTCCTGGCATTCTGTCCTTGGCCTCAAAGTGTGGGTGGACATCGAAAATGCTATGTGCCTGACTCTACCTCTGCATTTTCTCCCTTGGCTCCCCAAAAGACACAGACCCGCCTCTGCCTATGATTGCCCCTCTCTGTCCTATACACTTTCCATGTGGGACTGGATTTATAACCAATATGACCTGTCTTCCTACTCCTCTCCCCTATTTGGAACAACCCATTTTTTTCCCCCAGGATGCTCCCCAGGATTCGCAAGGCCATGGCAGCACATTAGTATTACTAGATTCCTACATGTGGTGGGGCCCCAAGCACCAACCTCTTTTGCAGATGCACAAACACCACATAGCCTCCTCACCTCCATGCACTTCCCTTACATCCTAATCAGAGGCTTTATACAAACACAACTGCGTGCCAGGAGACTTCATGTCCTTTCATCATTTTGCTGATTTCATCATGCTGATTAAGTATGTCAGGTAGAGTAGTTAAATGAGGCTTTTAGAGTAGTTAAATGAGGGGGGGGGGGAGAAACACTGGAAGAGGTAGAGCAACGTGAGTGTATTCATTGTTAGAGCTTGAATTGGTCCAGTCGATGACATGTATTTAATAGCAAGGGGGGTCTAGTTTGATTTCGAACAAGAGAGGGGAGTAGTTAGTGTGTTAACCCCTTCCGACCCTTCCTTCAGGGAAAGGGTCTTTAAAGACGAGCGCCATACATGTATGGCGCTCGTTTAACTGTCACTCCTGCGGCATTGCAGGTTAACAGTATAGTAATGGCAGCTGTCACTGACAGCTGCCATGTTACTGAAGCTGGGTGGGACCAAAATTATTGGACCTGTCCCCGGCAAAGGCTTCGATTGGCTAGTCAATTCTGACTAGCCAGTTGCAGCTTTAAAGGCACAGAAGCCTGACAGCATGCCTGGCCTGTGAAATTGCAGCTATGCCAACCAGGGTTGCCGTCTTCTTGTTTCTCTCTACCAGGAAGGAGAAACTAAAAGCAGACATTATGTGTCGGGGGGGCTGAGGTGTGTGATGTATGGAGATAATGCCTGGGGCACACCTTGAAAAGGAACAGCATTACTTTTGTATACATGGGGCATGGTTTGAAAGAAATTAAGGCCCTCCCATTTTTCAACCACTTAGGGCTATAGGGCCTGATTCAGACGCAATGTTTCTCTGAGCTGCGCATGCGCAGATCGGCTCAGAATAGCACGGAGTCGGGCGCAAAGCCCGACTCCGTGCCCCTGCGACTCCAGCGCTTTTAGCAGGGCTAAGCACACTGCAGCGTGCGGTCGCCAGATACGCAGAATTGGGTTCATAGTAACTAATTTAGTTACAAATTATTGAAATAGTAACTAATGTCACTTAGTGCCACAAATATTACTACTTAAGCTGGCCACACACTATAAGATAAATTGTTCCAATCGAAAGGAAGAGTGGGCAAAACCATGTTGAATTGCAGGGGAGGTAAATTTAATTAATTGCAATCAGTATTACAGATGAGAGAGGATGTTTTCCAGCACAAGTCTAATAACAGTATAACAATAACACTGGTCAGTATCTGTGTGCAACATGCAACAAAAAGTATTCTCCCTGCATGCACACACTGACATTCATTTTTCCTTCCCCCCCTGCAATTCATCATGGTTTTACCCACTCTTGAAAAAATCGTTTGATTGGACTAATTTATCTTATAGTGTATGGCCAGCTTAAAAGTCATATGAAGTTATAGTATGTACGCACGCAAGCAAGCAAGCAAGCAAACAAACAAACAAACAAACAAACAAACAAACAAACACACACACACACACACACACACACCCACAAAATTTTTATATTTGCTGTATAAGTTTAAAATCTGAAACTATACACCAGGAAACATGTTGGGCAACATAAGAAACTTTAATTCCCAGAGGACTTTTGAAAGTTAAATTGAGTCCACGTGACCATCTATTGCCAAAAGGAATTGATTTACAGGATCCCTGCAGTGTGAGAGGCTTCAGGGGGTATTGTCCATTATCAGTTCTGGTTGGCCTCTACGGTTACTGGTTACTGCTACTTGTGTGGAATTTAGGTCTGAAGATGATAATTAAATAAATAATCATTTGTTTGTGTGTACCCTTGCAAAATGGTTTAGGTTACCGTTTCCATAGTGACCACAGGCACTTCATTCATTCCTTTTAGCAGCCCAAGAAAAGCAGAAAGTCCAGTATTTCATGCAAATAATGAGTGTAATAAGTGAGTATTATTACTACTATATAAGAAAAAATATGTCTGTCTGTCTGTCTGTCTATCTAGTTAGTTAGTCAGTCAGTCAGTCAGTCAGTCAGTCAGTCAGTCAGTCAGTCAGTCAGTCAGTCTGTCTATCTATCTATCTATCTATCTATCTATCTATCTATCTATCTATCTATCTACCTATCTATCTACACGACTGTTGTCCCTGACAAACAAAGAAAATGTATGCAAAAACCACATGGTTGATAGTTGATGACTTTTTGTGCAATAGACACAGGTGGCAAGACTGTAAAATGTTGCTTTGTGTTGCAGAGTTGGATATTGCATTTGTACTACTCCCCTCCCCCCATCCTGCTCATGTTGGTCAACCTCACAAAGGTGGTATGTGTCCTGTGTTATATAAATAAAATCTAGTTTAATTTTGTGGAACCAACACACACACACCCCCACCCCCTTCCACAATATATCAATAACCTGTCACAATGCACCAAACAATCCCAATAGCTAATGCTAACAACAGTTTTATCAGCAAGACCTTACCAAGTAGCAACTTCCTCCCCACAACAACCTTCCCAACCTCAACACTCTTCACATGGCTATATGTCAAATTTCTTATGTTTTTTTTAAATAGATTTATTGATTGTTGGCAAAACTATGTTTAATAAAAGGCAATGTTATTATTATTATTATTAGAAAAATGTTTTGTACTTTTTTCACTCACAGCCATTTCCAAAAAAAAAACAACAAAAAAAAATGTTATGGATTTTTGAAATGCTGACCATTTTCGTTTTTGGACCCACCCAGCCTGTTCTTCATTACTTTTGATTAGGATTGCAGGTCTGCTTTTTCCCTTGGTTAATTGCGTTTAATCTAGTTTTAGCAACAGAATTGCACTTAAGAAGCTGTGAGTGGACATATCTAAATATGTTCCTTTGGATTGATGATCTTGGGCAGTGAACAGTTTGGTACTATCTTGACCTGCAATGAATTTGTATCCAAAGTACTTTATTCAACAGTAAGCAGAAGCCTAGGTAAGAGTGCATGCAATTTCCTCAGTTGTATTTAGATGGAAGTTGGATGTATAATTGTGCAGTTGACCAGACTCTGCAGATTATGTCTGTCTATAAGTCAGATAATTATTGTGGCTAAAACCATATGCTGCAATGTAATTGTTTGATTCCCAAACTGCCTTGAGACAGAATTGCTTAACCAAGTGTTCATGTCCTAATTAAATATCTTTAACCTATCCTAATGATCCAGATGTGTAATGAATGTTAGATCTGTTCTCATTGACATTGGAAAATGTGATTATTTACATGCTGAAAAATTTGATTTGTGATTCTGAAGTTTTGTTCATTTATATAGTAAATTAGTTACTTTGTTTTGTCATGTAATTATAATCTGTGTATTCAGCTTCTCTTATTTTGTTATGGTGGATGTACATCTATAAATCACTAATTTGGGTTGTTGCTTGTGACTTGTTAAAATTCTGTGACTTTGTTTAGCCAGTTGAATAGGGTATAATTGGGGGTGGGTTGAAAGGCTGTGAGTGAGTTGATTGTGAGGAAAGATGGTAATGAGATGGAAGACAGTGGGGGTGAGAGAAGAGAAATGGGGAACATAAATTAGCACTTTGCAATGATTATGGGCTCTATTTATAAAATATTGGAAACGATACGTTCCCAGACTCGCTTCTACTCTCTGCGAGTCTGGCTGCATCGCTTCCAATATTTAAAAAAACTTACCTTGGATGTGAAGTCCCGCGAGGTCCTGCGATCTCTCCTCGCAGAGAAACTTCAGCTCTCCGTGGATGGGCATGCGCAGTGTGTCCCCTTCACTGCTCACACACGATCTCTCCCTGCTCTGTGTACAGTGTACAGCTCCCTCCCCCTCCCTCCTCGGGTCTCCCGTGCATCTGCTAACTACTGCTAGTCACATACATTCCCTGACTCTCCCTGGTCACCAGTGTGTGTGTAAAACTTACTCCCCCTCTCTCCCTGGCTCTCTCCCTGGGTGACCTAAGCAGTGTGTCCCTG
>JABWIB010009950.1:11540-26852 GCA_016617825.1 Platyplectrum ornatum | reverse complement strand
ATACTTCTATTCATTTTAAAATTGTTAAATATTTTGCTTAAATTTAAAACCAAATATTTAAAATATATAAAACCAATGTAAATGGATTAAATATAGAAATNAAATATACTTTTAGCAAATGGAAACTTGTATATACTGTAGCATTGTACCGCTCAACCTTCCGTTTCCCATCCCTTGCCATGTTTTAAAAGCAGTTCATTTGCAGAATGACCTATTCCATTGCCACTGTAGGATAGTATACAATTTAAACAGAGGATTAGCATATCTATAGTGTTAAAACTCTGAATCATCTAAATTGTGTGCTTTATATAGCATTGGGGCAGAGTTTAATGCGGTAATAATGGTCCTTGGTAAGGACCTAGTACAAGACATCTTGGTATTAAGATCTGCTCAATGCAACTGTTCCAGGCTACACCTAATATTTTGAGCAGCTGGGGGTAAGTAATAAGACAGCTGCAGATGCTGCAATGCCAAATCCCATACAATAGAGTGGGGAAAAATATGACATCCTTGTCCNTTATTATCCATCTACACATTACAATTTTTGACAACTGTTGGGCGTAGTAGTGATACAGTGATACAGATTATTGCTAAGCACATCTCAGGCCATAACTAGCGTAGATCTGGGTTGCCTATGTCTACTCTCTGCCTTTCAGGAGTTCTGGCAGAGAGTTAAATTTACACAAATTTTCAGCCAATCACACGGGGGAGGGGGGGTAACTAGCTAGTTTCTTAAAATCTGGGAGATTTGCCTGCTCTCCCGGGATTCTGGGAGGTTTGCCCAATATCTGTGATTCTCCCGGGAATTCTGGGAGAGTCAGCAACCTTGGCATAGATGGTTCTATAGACTCCCTGATACTTTATCTTCTAACAGCCCCTATATGTTGTTGCTAATATGTTTTAGAGNGGAGAAATAAGCTGTGCATGATGTTATCAGCTTGTTTAACTTTAAATCCGATTCCGAGAATGCAAGACTTGTCCAGAATCATGGATTACGTTACCTTTTTATAAATACANAAATTAATGAAGTGAGAAGCACCAATCCTTCACAGCAAGAATAAATATGATATTGTTTATAAATATAACCTATAGTGCTAGGACAGCATGCTGAAGTGTATGAGTTGTGCAGTTCCTTGGTTTTCCACTAGGAGATTTTTTTTTTCCAAGAGCCTCCCCAATTTCAGGCAGTTGAGGTTTTAAGTAAATCACTGCCACAGCCCCNATCNGCAAAGTGATGGGTAGTGCTTAATGGTATCAAGCCCTCCCCACCCATAGAAAAAGCTGTGTGTTTGACGTCAAGGGNGGGTGGTGCTTTGGGCATGATTTACATNTATGACGCCCTCTACCCAATTTCCACGGTTCCAGCCTTTGGTTTCTCTCGGGAGGGGTAAACCAAAAGTCAGCAACCCTGCTGTTTCCTGTCTGCAATTCTGCATTGAGTCTCTGTAAAATCCACTCTTTATCTAACGGTTTTTGTGAGCATTACCCTGCCAGCAATACTGTGACAAGACAATATATTATATGTTAAGTCACCACTCACCTAACCTGGATGCATTTCGCGTACTGCCAACCATAGCATATTCATTTCATTAAATGAATTGTCTTTATACATTTTGAATAAATCATTGGTTTGATTTTAAGTCTAAAAGTCAACACACTATAATGTGTCTTAAGATATATGTATCTAGCATACAAGTACTGGCAGCACATGCAATTCACTTAGGCAACATTTAATGCCATTTCTGCAGCAATTTTTTTGGTTCTTGTCAAATGAATTCTGTATTGTAAATGACTATACAATGGCAGGCAGCTATGGCACATAATGGTGCTTCTTAGCCCAGTGCTTTAGATGGATTACCATATTAAAGGAATGTTACATAAAGTATGTAAGCGCTGACTGACATATTCAAGTGATTTATCATTCTAAATATTAATTCGGTGGCTTGTGTTGTTGTGGTAACAGGACTATTCTGAAATATTTCAGGGTTGCTGGACAGGGTGCCCTTTACCCCCTCTTTGTCTGGCGTATGACACACTTCTTAGTTCCCTATTGTATATAGATTCCAAAGGGGGTCTAGACAGTCACTCACTCTCTAAGACAGCAGGGGGACATCTGTCTCATGTCGGCCTGTTAGGAAGAATTCTAAGATGGCGGGGTGTATGTGATTGATGAGACTAACGTACCCTGCCCCCAAATTGATTATTAATCCAACTACTGGGAAAAATGAAATGCATAAATATGTGCTACATATACAAATGACAGTATAAATAAACGTAAAAAAAGCCATTTCAATCTGACATAATGCAATTGTATTTGTAAATACTAACAGTTTTAGTTTCCGTCACCTATTTTGGCTTATGTATATACAAAAGGTTTAGACTTTTGATGCCGCTGGACTCCGGATCCAGTGATGGATTCCCTGGATAAAGACAAACAATTGCAGACCCATACATTACTACTTCTATGCTATAAAAATGTGGACTATACCTGTAGGTCTGGATAGCATGGAGGTAGCTTATAAAATCCTCACTGTACTAAATATAATTATTATTTAATAATTATTAGCATGCAATGCTAATATGTCTGGACCTGGTCCACAGTATTTTTATCATAAACATAATAATATTATAACATATACATATATATATATTAATAATTTTGAATATATCTGTGGATTTTAATATTTCAGAATATAACTTTGGGGTTTTGTTTTCCTTTTAAATGAATAAAACATATTTTAAAAAACGATAATAATACTATCAAATATGTAAGGTACAATGATCTAAAACAAAAGTGCATATATAGTCAGCCTTACTAACAGGACGTTATTCCGTTTCTATTAAATATGACATATAAACAGAATTAGTTTTGATCTCTAAAGTAATCACTTAATTAACAAATTAGTGTAGCTCACATTTCAGGGGACAATATGTTTGAGGTATGTGTTAATTTGTAATTTGTGACCCTAGAGAATTACCACAACCCTTGGCTAAAATAGGAGCAGATCCAGAGTTTCAAGCACATACAGACTGTGCATGGAGGGAACATTCTATATAGTGGTGCCTGTTTTGCACACACCTCTGGATATAACATAGGGAAAAGGGCAGACTATCACCCTGCAGTCACAGTTATACTGCATGAAAAGTGGGAAGCCACTGCTGTCTATGTATTTAAATGGGGTTTTAGATTATTGTAAATGATTGTATTTGTAGCATGTAAAAAACCATCAAAATATTATTTTTTGCAATGCCAAAATATAGTAGCTGTTTACATTATTATTCTGGTATAAAAATAAATAAATATTTTAAATATGAGATACTTATTTAATATACATAATTTGTTAAAAAAAAATATAGATATATATAGATATATATAGAGAGAGATTTTTGTAAAATAAAAATTGTCATTTGCCAAACAAAATTATCTTCTCCTATGACCTGGGCCTCTAATCACCCTAGAGGCCCTAGGCTTGTCTACCCACCCATAGAGTCATGAAGATATTGAATTGCATATTTCCTACCTCTAAAATAGATATGAATGCTGACTTATATTGCTTATTGTAAATCATTTTTTTGTATAAATAAATTCAGGGACCAAAGTCGGGGTGTATACATTATCTTATGGGGTTATGACTAGTTACTGGAGATAGTCTATTCTATATATATGCTCCCGATAGAGATGACAAGATGAGTATGATTGTAATTTATCTTGCTGATGGCTAATTGCAGTCTATGGTCTCTCACCCATCAGGGTCTATAGTCAGAAGTCTTCCCTCAGACATAACCAGCACATCCGCTTTCCCATGACATAAATGGCAACTGCTGATTCAACACCCACATTTTACAGCCCAGAGTTCAGCTTCCAGTCCTGTCTGTAGCGGGTGTATTGTTACCACCTAAATATGGCCTGATATTGTCGGTGGTGAACATGCGACAATTGAAATTAGAAAAAAAAGAGATATAGGAGCTATAGGATGCGTAGGCATGGGCGTAACTACCACTATAGCAGCCATAGCGACAGCTATGGGGCCCGCAGCCCTAGGGGGCCCNCTGGCTCCATTGTCGGATTGTCAGACTTTCTGTTTCTTATTGTCTTTTATGTATTTTACCACATATTTGTATATATTCTATAGCAGTTTGGGCCCCTTCACTATTTTATATCTATATGTATATATATATATTTGGTATTGGGGCCCAGCCTTTTGTAGTTACGCCCCTGTGCGTAGGCAGTTGGATGGGCAGCAGTGCGCACATGTTTCCGCATGTACTCCCGTTATAAGCCTGACACTGCTCATTAACACTGTGTATCCGCCTGAAAAAAAGGCGAATACGCAACTTTGCACCATCCCCCTATGTCTAGGAAAAGTGAACTGTAGCCTCCTAGAAAGATAATCTAACTTCTTGACAACTTTACAGTATAAACTTCTTACTGAAGAACTACAGACAAAACAAGATTAGTGAACTGAACACATATTATACCAACTGAAAATAATTGCAACAAGCATAATTTCCATATTTTTTTTTCTAACCATTGCTTTATTAATGAATATATTTCATTTTTGCCTCTGTTTCTGAGTTGTCATATAGCTGTGTATAAAAAGTTATATGATAGATGTGTATTTCTTTTCATATTTCTGGCGAACAGGTACATTCACTTGTGTGTGCAAATAATGAAATTATTATTCCATTATTCTTACTGGATATCTCCCAAATGATTTTGTGGTCTTGATTGTTTGTAAATTTTTTAAGCCCATCGTACATCTTAACAGTAATTTCCAGATAATGGATAAAGTTGATACTTTAATAAACGGGGTAACACTCCATCTAATGTTAAAAGCATTATAACTCAATAGCATTAAATAGAAAACTTCACAGCAAAAGCGTCCTGCACAATTGCTACAGCATCAACTACTTAAACTTCCAGCTTTTGCAGTGTCTTTANAAAATACATTGCGGTTCCTGTCAGAAGTGAAGTGTATAGCTAACTTCACAAATACTGACACTGAATTTATGTTACATCTGTATTTTGGTCACATAGGAATGACAAAGATCTTTAAGNCTGCTACAAAACCAGTAAACCCAGGAGGAGGGCAACATCAGCTTACCAGTAGCAGGAAAATCTCCCTAGGCAGTACATGTGGAAACATGCACATGTACAGTGGCATAAGGACACGTAGTAAATAGGCACTCTCTCTCTCTCTCTCTCTCTCTCACTCTCTCTCACTCACTCTCTCTCTCTCTCTACATATATATATAATATATATATATGATGTGATGAGGCGGACAGTATGATTTAAGGCAAAAGGTAATTGATGAGTGAGATTTGACGTCATCAAACCCTGCCCATCATTGTAACGATCATGGCAGACTGGAAGAACTGTTTGACATTTGGTAGTCTCCAGGAGATTCGTCAACCCTGACATATACTGGGCTGTAAAGTAGACTTCTTGCTCCTGGTACCCAACTTTCAGGGTCTCACCCATAGTTGATTATTACAAATACATTTGCTTCACCAAAGGGGTTGTGGTCAAAATATCGGAGACATGGCTGTGTCTCGTTGGGTGCAAGCCTAGCAGGTTTAACCTTCTAAGATGCCATTCTACTGAAAAAACATTCTACACATCCTTGAAGAAGGCTTTCCATGATNATTTATTTATATACTGTATATACTCAAGTATAGGCCTAGTTTTTAAGCACATTTTTTTTGGTGCTAAAATAGCCCCCCTCGGCTTATACTCGAGTCATTGTCCTGGATGATGTCAATGAGTTATCCCAGTTTTCTGGGGTGAAATTATGCGTCTCGGCTTATATTCCTTAGGCTTATACTCGAGTATATAAGGTACTTTTTATATACTTTTTATATACCTTTTTTTTATTTTATTTTGTAAACACCAAGTGGGTTTGCCTTATAAACAAAGATGACCTCCGGTGGAAAAAAAATAATTATAAAAAAAGGAGAAGCTAGCATCATTGCAGGTCTGGGCTTGGGTAAATAGTGTACTGGACATTTGCACCTGCTTAGTTTTGGGAGGTATGCATCAACCATACCAGTTGGGAGGTATGGTATGGTTGGTGCTCAACTCTGGATCAGCCCCTTGAGCCTAAATTTACTAAACTTAATAAAGTCATACCTCCCAACGCATGGGGATGTGAGGTCGGGACACTTAAGATCCGCCCCGAGTTGCCCCCGACCCCAGCCCCCAGACCCGCNATGTTAGTCCCCTAAGCGGGACAAACAGGGAATCAGGAGGGACAGCGGGACAGTCCCCCAAAAGCGGGACAGTTGGGAGGTATGGTAAAGTAAGTAATGGAAAAGTGGGGAAGTTGCCCATAGCAACCAATCAGATTCAAGCTCACATTCTCCAGTATGTATAATGAAACTGTAAGCTTGAATCTGATTGGCTGCCATGGGCAACATCCCCACTTTTCAAATTCCGCAGCTTAGTAAATTTAAGCCTTGATGTTTCACATTTACCTGAGCCAGAGTTGCAGCTTTTTAGGTGTAAATGCAACAATTTTAGGCACTGTGCTAAACAGGGATGAGCTCAAAAAAAGAAAAGCAAAGTGGTAGGTCCTCTTTGATCACCTCTGTATACTGTTCTGTATTGAAACGGGCTGTTTATGTATATTACATTAATTAATGATAATTCAGGTGAGAACATCAGNAGCCATGTTTCTATACAAATGCTGTAAATGCTGGACAGAGTAGATTTTGAAATTCAGTAAGTGCCACTATGCGCAGTTATATCACATCCCTACAGACTTGGAACTTATTAAAAAAAACTCTAATAAAAAATTAAAACAAGTTTTATAATATACTGCATATGCTAAACAAACTATTATAAATTTTTAGGACTGAATAGCAGTGTATTGCTCAGGCATTTTTAATCTATATTTTAATTATTAAGGGTTTAAATATATTTAATGAAATAATACATAGAATATCTAAATTACATAGATACTTTGAAAAATGCACATAGTTCCATGATTTTATATATATTATTTATATAAACCAGTTATTCACTATGGAATAGATCAAGTGCCATGCAGATTTTTATTATTTTTTTATTAAAGAATTCTGGGTACCCCCAGACAGTAGTTCAAGTAGTGCCATAGTAAATATTATCAGTACACTTTAGGATCATTCTCTTTGAATATGTCATTGTCAGGTCTATAAAGGGTCAACACATTTTCAGTGACGGCAACATATGTTGTTCCATTGTTAACATCTTAACAACCTTATTATTAATTTATGGGACTGTTTTGTTCCTGAATTTACTGGGCATGCATTATCTTTTTGACCTGGACCTTTTAATTTCCTTTTTATTCTAAGGGACTATTAGGTTACTGGTTAGAGTGACTACTTTCTAATTATACCAGACAGTGGTTCCCATTTTATATTTGCAATATTATTTTAATCAGATGATCTTATGAAGTATCTGAATACTATTAATTATTCAACATATGTTATCACTATACAATTTTCATGTTTTGTATATTCATATTATAAAATAAATGAAATGGCCAGTGGACTTTTCTCTAGTTTAGTGAATTTGGTAGTTTGTCTACCTTGGTGATTTGTTTATTCTATCTTTAAATGTTTCTTGATTATGCCTGTTTGTTGCTACACATTTTACCATGTGTGAGCAAATATGACTTAACATGGCCTATGTTTAAGGCACTAAGAGAAATTCTGTGTGTGTGAACCTAAGTGTAATATATATAATATCGCCACCTCCCACACGCACATGCAGGACTTAAGCTGCCCTTCTCCACTGGAANACCCTACCCTAACCCTTAAGGCTATCTGACACCATTTCAACCTTTAAACTGCCCCTCAAAACACTTCTTTGAATTAGCCTACCCCTCCCTCACCTAATCCTTCTCCCCCTCCATTCTACCCCCATGTCCTCAGGAGAGGGGGCAATGGAGGCACATGTATAACAAGAGCAAAAACAAAACAGCAGAGGTGCAATTATCAACGTGTCNAAGAGACAATTGTCAGAAGCTGAAACAAATGTTTTAAGCGGAGGACTGTCGTTTGTGTCATCACAACAACAACAACATGATCTGTTTTAGTGGAAGATTAACCACTTTCAATCTTTACAACAACAAAAACTGAGATAATTTTTTCAGGTCAAACAACCATTGACTAATGATGATTCTTCGTATAATCAATTTAAACCTTCTTCAAAATTAGCTCTAGGCACTTAGATGAAAATCTCTCTGTAGAAGTACGCAAGGCCTTTAAACAGCTATCCACATATTCAGATATTATCATCCAACTCGCGGATAAGGGGGGAATGGTTGTCGTACAGGATGTGGAAGCTTACAGAGAAGAAATCAAATGGCAATTGAGTCATCTACTTATGTCCATCAAAAAAATTTAAGACAGAACTTAATTATATCCTTCTGGGAGCAGTCTGTCACGTCCACAATCTCACCTGACACTTTGTGACGTATAACTGATGCAAGGGGTTAATCCCAACAGTCACCTAGTCGGTTCTAACCTGATTAACCTCCCCTTGTTACCTCACCTATTACTTATATCGATATCTGCCACCACCAAGGTCCATTCGGACAGTGCGCACACTATCTCTGGAGGTGTTAGCAGGAACGCATTTAGAAGAAGTAGATGCTGTGAAGTTTCATAGAAGAACCTTTATTGATGAACATACAGCTTGGATGACATGCTGCAAACTTAACTTGCTGCTCACAGGGCTACAGCACTACATAGAACAGGAAGAGGAAGTACCTGAATAACTTTATTAACAACTATCAGACACACACTGACAATATCTATAAGCACAGTTGAGAACAGTGGTTGCTATAGTAAACATACAGAAGTCTAACAGGAGGCCTTCGGTTCCTCCCTTACACTAACACAACACAATTCTCCAGTATCCGAATTATCATAAACCCAATATGACCTCTCCTGTTACAACTACGTATCGTTTATACACCAAGCTATTCGGCACGTGAATCTGTAAGAACACAGAGACAGGAACTTATTAATTGCTATTTAATATGAAAAATTATCACAGTGCTTAATACAAAATGGATAATACAAAAGACAACATGCAACAGTTTAACAAAATAAAAAAAGGAGAAATACAGAAGTCTTATACTTACACATCTGTGCCTGGGACTAGCAGAATATTTCAGGTCAAATCCTTCTCTTACAGAAGATCTCACAGAATGACAACTTATTTTTCTGACAGTCCATTCTTATCCNCCCATACCAATCCTACCCCCTCCCCAGGAGCCACTCAGCCATGGAAGTAGAGTTTTTGATCTTAGTTCCTTACAGACTTTACGATAGACAAGCAAACATGTTGTCCCAGCTATCCTGTCGTAAAATGATTAACAAAAATCAGACCAGTTCACCCAAAGTTGANGGCCCATAACCTGTTAGCAGGAACGCATTTAGAAGAAGTAGATGCTGTGAAGTTTCATAGAAGAACCTTTATTGATGAACATACAGCTTGGATGACATGCTGCAAACTTAACTTGCTGCTCACAGGGCTACAGCACTACATAGAACANNAAGAGGAAGTACCTGAATAACTTTATTAACAACTATCAGACACACACTGACAATATCTATAAGCACAGTTGAGAACAGTGGTTGCTATAGTAAACATACAGAAGTCTAACAGGAGGCCTTCGGTTCCTCCCTTACACTAACACAACACAATTCTCCAGTATCCGAATTATCATAAACCCAATATGACCTCTCCTGTTACAACTACGTATCGTTTATACACCAAGCTATTCGGCACGTGAATCTGTAAGAACACAGAGACAGGAACTTATTAATTGCTATTTAATATGAAAAATTATCACAGTGCTTAATACAAAATGGATAATACAAAAGACAACATGCAACAGTTTAACAAAATAAAAAAAGGAGAAATACAGAAGTCTTATACTTACACATCTGTGCCTGGGACTAGCAGAATATTTCAGGTCAAATCCTTCTCTTACAGAAGATCTCACAGAATGACAACTTATTTTTCTGACAGTCCATTCTTATCCNCCCATACCAATCCTACCCCCTCCCCAGGAGCCACTCAGCCATGGAAGTAGAGTTTTTGATCTTAGTTCCTTACAGACTTTACGATAGACAAGCAAACATGTTGTCCCAGCTATCCTGTCGTAAAATGATTAACAAAAATCAGACCAGTTCACCCAAAGTTGANTTAATATTTACAATATAAATCATTTATACACATAATCCTCCCTATATCATGACACAGTCTATAACAACTTAATACATGAGTCTGTGCGTAAATTTTTAAAGGCGCCCATAACACCTATTATATACACGTTACCCAAAATTCTCTAGAACTTCCAGTGNCCACCTGGATGGCCCATTATTTCTGCCTGGGAGTCGCTGTATCAGCCAGTGGTCACTTTTTTAGACTCATTTTTGCAACCCTGCATCCAGTTTCCCCAACTTTCCTGAAAGACACCAGCAACCTGCTTTGTAAAGTATCTTCTTTGTCGGTACTCCACCTGACCCGCTCTTGTACAGTTGATGTGACAAGCCTGTTAACACGTATTCCCNATTGTGAAGGGCTGGAGGCTGACAACACTCTTATACGTAACAATGTCAACTTCAGGCAACTGGATCCAGACCTGTTTATACAACTGTTAAAACTTGACCTAACAAGGAAATGTTTCTACTTCAATGGAGAATTTTTTTCTGCAAACCTCGGGGTGTGTGATCCCCTGTGGCCCATTATTTGCTAATTCTTATATGTTTGAAGTTGAACAACAGTAATAATAACCCTCATGGCAAAAATCAATAACTCTAACCCTTATATCAAATTTACTTTTGAATATAGTTGCACACACATTCACTATCTGGATGTGAACACGATGGCCATTTTAATACCCAGATTTACACAACATATATTTATATATATTCATATTAATTTCAATGACAAATGTCAGATTTTGGAAGGGTGGTTTCTAAAGCATGTATGGTGTGGAGATGGTGCACTCTAGAAAGTATATATTGGGTATATTAGGTGTCAGGTGTATATTTGTGTATGTCCCCAAACCATTAATAAACCCCACATGTATTACAAAATGTGATTTACCCTTACCCCATAATACTTAATATGTACTTTATATAATGCACTATTCTCAGCCCCCTCCAGGGGCCTGGAGTAGACACGAAGTATATATAATATTGGGAATAGTCGTATAGTGTGAATGAACATACAATACTGATTTTATATCAAAATTCCTTTTTAAAACTGCCGAGCATATCACACAGTCTCTCCTACNGGGACCACCAAGGTGTTGAACAGCGACCAGCCGCAGCGCACTTCCAGTGTGCACCCAGCACGGAGGATGGAGGACAGAGGTGTACATGTATATTTGTACGGTTTTTGGTGAAAGTGGACTGGTATATTACCATCTGTATCTATTTTTGTATATATTAGAGAGTATTCCTGCAGTAGAGCACACCTGTGTTGTTGTATTGTTAAAAAAAATTATGAATACAAACAAATTAAATATAAAATGCAGTTTAGTAAATCAAGCCCTCAGAATAGTACTTATAGCAACTCTACCTNAACCAAATTGCTATAAAATGTACATTATACCTTTATATGTTATCATATTTTCCCCAAATATTATAATTTTTCCCCATATTTTCCCCTAAAAAGTCTGATTGTAAACAAAACAATTTGCTCGTGGCAGTCCTATTTTACATTCTTGATCCAAACATGTATCACACAAAGCACTATCCTGTGGGCATTTATAGCTGCATTTCCCCATTATTTGAACAAATTGATATTTCAGGGTAGTGTAGGATTCTTGCATACAATCTATAGTACCTGGTTCTGTTCACACAACAGCATGGAAAGCTTGTATGCAAGAAAAGACAAATAGAACATGCAGTGAAGGAAGCATTTCCCNGTGGTTTCTGAGGCCCTGTGTTTCCATTAAATGAAGATAGCTTCTTAATTTGCTTTACTTTACCTGGTCAAGGACGATATAACATTGACCGCAAATCCGTGACAAATGACCATTTCCTATGCAAAGGGAGAATAAACAAGATGTCAGGGATCAGTGGTTATCACTGTGCTGCATAAATTTAAAGGGATATGAAATATCCCAGGAGTACACCACTTTAGCATGTTCCAATGGATTCCCACCTCCTTCACATAAGAGTGTTTTATTTTTATCCTCCAGTCATACCATGATTAATGCAGATAACAGCATCTTATTTGCATACTAATTAGCATGCAATTATAANCTGCAAACACATTAACTGCAGACCCTTTCATAACCCGTGTACACTGGCATTATGGGTAATGACACAAACTCTGAATCTGTAAGTCATTCTAGTAGAAATACACTTTGGCTGCAGATTTAAAGCTACAGTGTTGCAAGATAGAATTTATTTGTGTTCCTTGGTGTGTGTGTGTATGTGTTCCATGGTGGACTATCATTGATAGCTAAAGTAACCAAGGGATACTACGTTACAAAAAGCGTGAATGTTGTCCACCATTTCTACCACCATTTCTAATTGCAATGCATTATAGAAGGGCATGTCATGGAATCATAATTAATAATTACAAATATCTCTCTAAACTCTCTATGATTAAAAAATAAAAAATGCTATATTACGGATGGTAGGTAAAAGACTGTGTTGGCTGCATTAGTATAAATGCTTTACCTGCTGATTGAATCCTCAAACCTCAACCGCTGCATTCTTTTACATTGTAATTACAGCAGCTATAGATATTTAGCGTCTTTGGCCATATTTTTTTTATCAAATGTCTTCTGATTTCTGAAATTGAAATAGATTTATTCATTATTACATATTACTGATCATCTTAAAATATTGTCAAATGAATCCTATTACCATGCTCCCTAACCTTGTTAAGGAATTCAAGATTTGTAGTGCTTTATATAACTTTAAAGTTAACTATGAAAAATCTGAAGCTCTCAATATCTCAGCTGGGTACCATGTAGTGGACGGTTTACGGGCAGCCTTCCGCTTTAAATATCTATCACACATCCACTACCTCGGAGTAACCCTACCCGCCAACCTGTCCTTGCTGTTCTCATTGAACTTCACCCCTTTACTGACTAGCCTACGATGTGATCTTCATAGATGGTATGTTGGCTCATTTTCCTGGCTAGGCAGGATTAATATTTTGAAAATGACTGTCCTTCCTAAAATTCTATATCTCCTANAGACGTTGCCAATCTCTATCCCCATTAGCTGGTTTGCAGAAACTCAAAAATTGTTTCGCCATTTTATTTGGTCCGGGGAAAAGCCCCGCTTAAAGCTTGACTTTCTATGCCAATCTAAGGCCCAAGGGGGGTTAGAAATTCCTCACATATACACATACTACCGTGCTGGCATGTTAAGCAGGATTCTGGAGTGGACATTAAACCTTCCTACCAAACAGTGCATTCTCATTGAAAGCCATTCCTTAGGGTTACCAGTAGCAATAGCTCCTTGGATTCCTCTGACTCCTAAGACCTCACATCCCATTATCGGCCCTGCCCTGAAAGTTTGGTGCTCCCTTCACTTTCTCCCATCTATTTCATCTACCCACTCTCCCATGCGGTCTATTCTAGGAAATCCTCAATTTCCCTCAGGCCTATCTACCTCCAATTTTACAAAGTGGCTTGATGCTGGTCTCTTCTGTGTCGGTTGGTTGGTCAATGGTGACCAGGTTGTGTCGTTTAAAGATCTCAGGGACGGCTACCGGACTTGGAGTTCAGGAGATATGTACAGATTAGGTCATATTTGTATTGGTCTGACATCAATATACGTTCTCTGTCTCCCTTAACTTTTTTTGAAAATGTATGCAGGGTGTCAGAACCCCCCAGGCGTTTACTCTCCCGCTTCTATAAACTTCTTATGTCGGACCTCTCTAGTACGCCTCCTCCATTCCTTAAAGCCTAGGAACAAGAACTTGGAATGACTTTAAAGGAGCCCAATGTTCTATGATCTTTCATAACTCCTCTGTTAGCTTCCCTAGTCTAGAGATATATGAAGAAAATTACAAATTGCTCTCCAGGTGGTACCGAACTCCAGAACGCCTACATAGAATCTACCCTGGACTAATGCATGCTGGAGGTGCCAGGGCTCAATGGGCTCCATGTTTCATATCTGGTGGTACTGCCCTTTGATCCGAGGTTTCTGGACTTCTGTGTTGAATATTTCTAAAAAGATTCTATGTGCGGAGGTCCCAGACTCCCCCATCTTCTGGCTATTGAATCTGACCTTTACCTCACCCTCCGCTTATAAAGGTTCTTTGCTTTTTTACCTTAATAATGCAGCTGGCTGTTATCCCAACCTGTTGGAGATCCTTGCACCCCCCAACGATCCCTGACAGGTTAAATAAAATTGATTTTTTTTTAGGTGTATGGATGATTAACTCCATTGATGTAACCTCCTATGACAAGTTTAAACACTTTTGGACACCCTGGCTGGAATTCCAGGCTTCTGATGATTATGAGCATGCTCTGCACAGTACTGGCTTATAAACATGCAACCTTTATAGCCTCTTTCTTGCTGTGTCTCTGTGAGTTTGTTGGTGGTTGACTGCACCCCCTATTCGGTTTGATGTTTTAATGTTCTTGTAATCGTTGCTCTATTTTGACTTTTTCTGGCTCACTCTTGGCCCCTTTATCCCCACCCTCTTTTCTCCCCTTTCTCCCTTCCCTTATTAATGGTAGGATTTATATTGTATTTTTCTCTTAAGGTTTGCACAAGGTTTATGCATTATTGTCTACTGCGATCTCTTTTTGTTGTTAGATGTTGTTTGATTTTTTCAATAAAAATATTTAACACAAAAAAATATTGTCAAATAAAAAAACAACTTAAGAGGTTATTTACATTTATTTTATTTATTATATCATTATCCTTTGGCCATCCATAGTTTCATCTCCCTACTCTTAGTGCCAATTGATACTTCAGGGTGATGAGGGATTCTGTATTGAGCAAAAGTCATTCCACTCTGCTCAAGTACATGGTTCTGCTCAAACCCAAGGTTTTTACCTGTCTCCTGTACATTCTCCTCCAAGCATTCTCCATATCGTGCATAATGTATTTTTACCAGTTTTCCAACCCTCTTAGCAAAGTCATAGCTTGAAAGNGGTCTGGTTCTGTTTCACCAGAGTAACATTGTTTAAGGACAAAATCAAACAGCAGACCAGATCTATACTCGAAAATATGAGAGAAAAGTTACACCCGGGTAAAACCATATTGAGTTTCAGGTGAAGTAAAATAATTTTAATCTTTGCATGCAGGATGAATGTGACGGCAGATAA
>JABWIB010009945.1:6252-17874 GCA_016617825.1 Platyplectrum ornatum | reverse complement strand
AGGAGCAGCGCCATGTCTGTGTATAGGCTGCAGAGGTGTACATCACAATGTGCATGCTGTAGCCAGCAGAAGTGTACAGTGGTTTCCTCTCACCAGACTAAATGTAGCTGCTGGTTATCCATCTGTTCCCTCATCTCATACACAATATCACTGAGATTGTTATAATAAAATAATTACAGTTGGATGATAATAACATTGGGCACCCCAAAACATAAAAGGTATTGTGGCCCAACACACTGTCTGTAAAGAAATATTGTACTTTTCTTCAAACTACCAGTTGCAGTGGTTGAAGGGTTAAAACAGACATACCACAAATGTGGCAGCGTGGTCACCTATACACAGCAATTGTATTGTGCCTGACAATGGTATGACCATAACATTACTTGTTAATTATATCAGAGCACACATTATTGTCATGTATTCATGTAGATAACATGTGTTAAACCTGTGATTCTATCATGCTTTCATAATAATGTTCTTATATATTCCCACTGGATGTGCAGTCCTGATCATCTGCAGCTTCTTATCTCACCTAATTTTAAATACAGGTATTTATTGTATGTGCAAGGAAAAGGAAAACATACGACCCTATATGTTTAAGGTTTTATGAATTCTTCAGAACCATTATATAACATGTTTAACCATCCTGTATAGAAATCAGCATTACGCTTCTGGGAAAAACCAAAGGCGTGGCGTGGTTAGAGGGCGTAAGTTATGTAAATCACATCCAAACCCCACCCCCAAAAGACTTGAGGTAGAGCAAAGATTAAGTTTCCAAACTTCTATGGAGCTGACATCTGCATGTAAACTATGTATTTATTATGCATCATACATCATCACATATCCATAACACAATATCCAGCCAGTGCCAGCTCCTCCTAACTCTTGTGAGCTATGACATAATATATAAATCCATGTCCAGTTCACCCACTTACCTCNCGTTAAATCCCAATAGAATCAAATGCACAAAGCAGAAAACAAGTAGTGACCAAGAAGGAAAGTATCGTCCAGAAAGCCTCCAGTTCCATACAGAACTATACTGCTTCTGTACCAGCAGGACTTCTGTGCTCTGTGTATATTGTTTATGCTTTTAACCCTTTCAATAATTTGTGCACAACACCTTTATTTCTCTTGGGTTTGGAAGCTGTGTTGTGGTCATAAGAGTGTGGTGGGTAGTTATACGCCATTGGTTACTGTTTAGGAGCAGGGTAGTTACACACCATTGGTTACTGTTTAGGAGCAGGGTAGTTACACACCATTGGTTACTGTTTTGATTCATCATTGTTGCCATTTGTCTTCTTTCCCATGAACAGATTTGTCCAAGCACTGATGGTATCAATTAAAAATAATGCTTTAACACTAAAAAGGAACTTGTGACTATAACACAACTAATATTCAAACTGCTATTGAGGCCTTTAGAAGTGACATTGATGGTCATTTACCTGTATGCTTTTATTATTGGAATANTTTGTGTTTTCTATAGTTATACCATTTTCACTTATTTTGTTAAGAAACAGGCACACACAAAACATGCATGTGAATGAAACCCAAAATCTGGCCTCTACAAGTCAACCCATACTTTAGATCTGAATAATTGCCAAGTGTACCCAAGCAATGTGGTTTGAAACTGTAACCCAGAGAGGCTAATATTATCATTTTCACATATGTAAGTAACAGGTGAAATGGAAAGGAGCTAAAATAATTAGATTAGGGGCCAGTCTGCTAAATGACCCATGTAAAAAAGAAATCTGTGCATGTTCATTTATGAACAGCAAATCAGAATAGAAAACAGTATGTTAAATAAAATAAATCTACATTATAGCATAACAAAATATTTGTAAGGTAATTCTAAACTCTCAATATATTTCAAAGTAAAATAAATAGATGTCACCAGTGTCACATTTATTATTTCTATTGTCACAGAATATAAAAAGAGCTAAGAGTGAACCAAATTTTTACTGGTCNTCTAAATTCCACATCTCCTGCAGCATCCTGATTGAGTACACAGAACATGTTCATTCGGGNCATGCTCTGTATCAGACAGTCTGTTCCCTGACGTTCTTGTATGGCTCTGCTACAGGCCAATGGTGTAGGAGCGACCAGTGGGATTGTGAATTGCAGAACAGATGGGAGATGTCACAGCCCACTCATACCAGACTTTCTTGCCATTGTTGCAGCGCCAGAACCGTACACATACTGTATCACCCTCCCGGAGAGGGATGGGTTGCTGTAAAACAAAGAACAGCATTGGTAAGTATGCACAGAACACTCAGAGAATGATTTATTTTATTCAAATGTTCCCAAGTCCATAACACACTAAGAGCGACATTTAAAAAAATGACTAAAACAACATGTCCCACATTACAGGACCTTAGACATGCACTAAGCAAAATGTTGATGTAAGGTTAGAGGCGTGGATGACATCCACAACAAAAAAATAAGATGTACATCTACACATTTGGNGGCTATGATATATATCTTTGAATCTGCCATGAGATGTGAAGCTCCCACTAGACATGAAGTTAAATAGGTACATGGTGCAATTTCTACACCTTTTGCAAATAAACTATTGTCAATTGGCACCACAGCTTCTTAAGGTATAATTTACCTTGATTGGAAAAAGAATGGGAAACCATGAAAACATCCCTGGAGAATGTGTTTCAGGGCAGATACCTGTAGCGGAAAACACAATATTAATCATAGAGGTCAGCACTTAATAAGATGGAAAAGGGTGGAGATTGAAGTATTCGATACTAACTTAGAGTAACATCTTTATATAGCACAGTCTGGAAATATCCGGCAAATCCATGCAACACTGTGTTTAGCTTTATGCCATATTTCAGGCAACAGTAACGATTGTTATCAATGACAGCATCTGGAAAGAGAACAAATGTTAGACATGTCCATGTAATTCTGACAAGACAGGGTTGCCATACACCCCATTAATATGTATCTTTAAAAAGTTATACACCACCACATTGCAGCTAATCCAGACCTGCTTGTGAGCTGAGNTCACATGCAGGTCTCACTCGCAAAGCTGGATCCACACAACATAATACACAAACACTACATATTGTAACTCAGCTGAAGAGATCCATAAAACATGGGTTTTACTGCTGTAGGACGGTGTCTTCAATATGGATCTTTCCAAAGATATACAAATCACAGCATTTCCCTGGGAGCAGAGCAACATACCTTACTGATGCTGACAGGGAAATAGCTATGCAGAGGAAGATTAGGTTGTATAACTGAGAAACCTCCTTATGGGGAAACCAGGCTGGTGGTCTGCACANATTGGAATAAACAAAGAAATCCTCTACTTCCTACATAAGCAGGAGATGCTAAATTGGGTATACTGTAGTCTGTTGTAACAGCTTGCCTACTGCCTTCAGTGGTCCAATCTGTGTGGAAACACTTACTGCCAACGAGGCAGGGAAGAGATATTTAATTATTATACTCCCCTCACTATCCTAGTGAGTTAAGAGGATTCTGCTGGCGGTTCAGAAATTTCTAATCTGAACACTAGCAAACATATCGCTTATGTCACTATTGGTTTGTGCAGCATTTGGGATTTTGGACAAAATGTATAATAGTAAAACAGTAATTACGTAAATGGTGTCAAATGTACCTTTGTATACATCACACTCACCTTTATTNGGATGCTGGAACGTAAAACAAGGTAAGGGCTCAGAGAGTTGGTGAAAGTTGTGCAGCCTAACAACGTACGGCATCTCAAACTGAGCCTGTAAAAAATACATCATTAGAAATGAATGTCAAAAGCAGTTATATCCATGAAAACAAATCTAATATATAAAACCTACATACATTACTAATAGAATAGCCCCTCACTCACCTCAGGATCTCTGTCCTTTTCTCTGCATGCCCGCACCTCATTGTAAAGCTTAGAGGAAGAGATGGGGGCCAAATAAGATGTGTACTCCCCTGGAATACTAACACCATCCTCTGTCAAAATAAAACATCACATTAAAAAAGAGAAAGTAGAGTAATACAAGGGAAAAACATATAGAAGTGCAATATACTTCACTTCATGTCTGTTTGCTATGGAAAATAAAGAGGGAACAAAAAAAGTATACCTTTAAGAAAATGCTGGGCACCATCCAGACACTCAGGAGACAGCTCATTGTCACCGAAAGAACCCAATAGCTCACTGACAATAATATCTGCCTTCTCTGGTGGGTTCCATTCTCTCATGTCACTGGACACAACAGTCACCTGACTGCCCCACTCTTCATAACGCCACCCCTCCAACCTGAGAAAGATACATTTAGGTTGAAGAGCTGAAAGGTGTTTACACGAAACACAGGATTCGGAATGCTCCTACTCACGTGATTACAGCATTAGGGTTTTTCTCCACAGCATACACTTTTATCATGCGCTCTGCTTGCTTGGCAGCTCGAAGTGATGCATTTACTAGAGGACCCCGACCTGCCCCAAGAACCATAAGGACCCTAAATACAATGATATGAACGTTAAACATTTTGTCAGGTCAAAACAAAAAACTAAGAAACTTATTGACTATGAAGCAGATGCTTTCATTAAACTTCAAAATCTATACAATTCTCTTCTCCATAGTACAATCAAAGTAGACATAAAAAAACCTGATACTATCATTAAAAAAAAAAGAAGCCAGCACAATTATAAACAGAAACCTACTGTGTATTCGTCTCTTTTTCTTCATCTGGGACTCTATCCAACAAACATTTATACACAGCCTAAAACAGAAGTAAAATATACGTCAGTGAAGCATGCACTCAGTGTAACGTGGTTAAAAAAAACAAAAACAAACTATTTCAACTCTATTTTAACTTGAACTCTATTTTAACATACCAGCAGGTTAATAAGCAGCTGTCTAAATTATCATTAATCTATGTGTATGCGTAATTTCTCCTACGTATCAAATCCCCTTAGAATATAAAGCATGCGGGCAGGAGCCCATTATACGGCTTGGCAGACACTTTGTAGCGCCTAATAAATAAGTGTAAATAAATGGCTTTAACATTACATCGCACAACCCNGTGTCTAGCTTGTAGATAACCAGCATGTTGAACAATTAATAAAATAGACACTAATGTATCCCTAAGCTCAGACCGAAAACAAATAAAAGCAGTGTAACAGGTGTTATGCCAGTCACACACACATCAATTTTACCTGCTGGTACTGGGAATATTTAACTGGATCCTTCTCAAATACTTCATAGGTTTGAGACTCCAAATTATCCATCAGAGGCTGCGAAGGAAAATAAAATTGAGGCAAGTTACAAAATGTTACAGGCTGCACTGCAAGAAAAATAAAACAAAAGGAATCCTATGAGGTTACATGTATACCTGAAGTGGTGACTGTAAATAGTCCTCATAGCCTTTGGCAAACATCTCATAAGCATTTGGTGAAGGACGATTTTGACTTAGATATTCTAAATACTGCAAGTAGGAACAGAAATCTTTCTCCGAGTGATGATGAGCCCCGGAAATCACAAACTGGACCTCCAGCTTGGAGAAAAATGACATACAAGACTAGTCAAACGAAAAGTAAACCAAAATACATGGATTGTCTTATTGTTATGTAATCAGTACCTTAAATAAACGAAAGATGAGTCGCTGATGTACTTTAGACAGAACAGGGAAGCCTTTCTTATTGGTTAGGAATAGGTTGGTCGGGAGAATTGCTGCTTTGATTGGTTCCCCCAACCATCGATCAATTATATCATCACCAGGAAGGTCAGCTCCCACTTCAATTGCTGTCAGAAGCAATCAGGAAGGCAAGTTACAGTTTATGAAAGCAGGTAAAAGTCAACCAATGACTAGAGGCATGGTAGCTCACCTAAAGCAACTCTCTTGTTGTAATCACATAGCGTTCGGAAATTGTGCCACCTGGCAGGTAATGATGGAGAGAGATAAAATAATGAGTACATAGTATCTGAGATGCACCACCAGGCATTGCTATGTCCCGATTCTCACCATAGCCAAGTCCTTTCTTCCCCGCCATTATCTTTATCATCACATTGTGGTACGGGATCATTTTCTATGAGGTCATCTCGCAGGTCATTTGGAGCCATTAATGGCACTCTCATCCAGAACTAAAAGAACAATGAGGTCTGAGCACCATAAATAATAAACCAAAAACATGGAAATGTAAATAGTAGTCCTACCATTGTGGAATGGTGACCACTGTGAATGTGACTGACAAGGTGCCGGGCCAAATTGCTGTTCTCCTCATTGGAAAGAGGAATCAGAAATGCGGGAAGCCCAAGATAAGCNGAAAAATGCAGCTCCTGCAGAAGAGCCTAGAACACAAGTCATAGCGCAAAGAAAAGTATTAGTTTAAAAAACAAAAATAATTTCTTAGACANAGATCGAATATTAGGAGCAATGAATATGAAACAGGACACCTGACATTGCAGATTTTGGAGTCTTCTTTATTTAAGATGTGCCTCACATACACAATATATCTGATCAGGTCATTGGAAACTAAATGCAACTACCATTCCCACTTTTCCCAATCCCGCAGNTTAGTAGATGCGGTCATCAAGAGCCTCAAGTTAAGATTAGGGTTTACACTGAAAGTGTAGAACTCAAGATAAACGTGTGACTTCCCTCACTCAAAGCTAAAGGTTAAGGTACATGCAGGACTGATCAACCATCATTAGCCAATCACAATGTAGAAAACACTCTTAGATGCATATCCCCCACACCCCCGAGAAAGAAGAAAATATCCAATTACTGCTTCTGAAGTTTTGCGGATTGCTGCCACCTCAGAATCTGCCTTAATCCATTCGGACAGCTTCCCAACAATCAGCGTGTTCCAATCTTAAGGGGGAAAAAAATGGTTAATCGTACAAATGAAGAATATTTCATAAAATATTGTTCTCTAAATAGACGTTTTACAAGACTACTTGCTGCATAAAACAGAGGGCAAAATACATCACTCAGAAATGTTCTAATGAGACAGTTATGGTTTCTTCTAAGAGGTGGCACTGAAAAATACTGGTACTTAGAAGTAAGTTCCCTTCGCTGAGGCCTTGTAGAACCTGACACTTTACCAGTTGTAACTGTGCTCATTGTATATTATACAAAGCCCTAAGGAAGTACAGTTAAGGGTGACTGGGGGATAGACCAACTATTAATTATACAATTAGTATCCAGGCGATAAGGCAGAGTTCATTGGCAACCATAAATGATCTAGTGATATAAAAGTAGGGATGTTTGTAAAACATTAAAATGAGTGCAATCCTGCAGCTCCCTCATACACCACATGCATCTCTGAATACCAGCTGGATGAGACACCATCACTAGAAGATTTTATAGACTCCTCCATCCAGATATCTGCGATCTCACACTACTTGTAGTAATGGAATGGTGTTAATGAGGGGAGGTGGCTGTTTTTATTAAGGTGATTTANTTTTCTATGACCTATATTTATTATAATGTCAGTTTTTATTTTCCTATTCTCTCTTGTTTATAATGGGTAACTTACTCCTTGACAAAGGGGAGTCAGAAGACATTTCTTCAAACACTGCTATTTTTGGTAATGGTCATTCGTACTTGCTACAAGTCCCTTGCAAGTCCCATGGACATCCCTTTCTAAGCAAAAGCGGAAAATTTGAATATTGTATTTAAATGATTTCAATTGTGTAACCCAGCAAAAGGCCTAACCAGATGGAACACAGACCTGTAACAATCAAAAGCAGAGAATACACCAGAACAAGTGAAGAAACAACACTGGAAGCTGCCTGGTGAGTTCTATTATGCGATATGTTAAAATGACAGAACAAATATTTACCACGTCCAGAAAGTAGCAAGTCTGATCGGGTCTGTGGTCCAGCGCGTGACTTAGCGGGCTCCTTGAAAAACTCTCGTTTAAAACGAGGGTGGAATATTGGCATACAGAGGAAATCAAACCTAAAATGAACAAATTAAAAAAAAAATGCATTACTTGCTGCTTGTGCTTTTTTAGATGTCCACCACNACCATTCATTTTACCCAAAGTAATTTAAGTGTTTAAAAATACACAAGAAGACAGTCANTAAGCCTGGTTATAGCCCACATTTAGCGTACTAGTGACTTTCAATGCTCTGTGTACCAAAAAAAAAAGAGCTTGACACAAAAAAGTGCACAGGGATCATTAGAAGCTCTCTCCAAAAGGAGAAGAGCGCCATCCATCCTCAGCTACTCGGTACCNTTAAAGCACACTGGGGCTGCCAAGGCCAGTGTGACCCCCTAGCCGAAGCTTAGGAGTCCCTCAACATGTCCCTGGGATCACCAAAAGGGCCACCTAAGAGACTCCACAGTCCCTGCAATTCCCAATAGGATCACACCAAGGGAGAGACGGAACCAGATGGCCACACATCTCCCCATAAGATGTAACCACAGGGCTCGATAAATACTNGCTGGTAGTTCACCATGGACACTAGAAATTGGGACCTGGTGGTCACATTTACATAAAGGAGAACCCGCAGGTAAGATCACCCCATGACCTCCTTAATTTTTGGGACAGAAGTGCAATGCTTGTTTGTGTGTGTGTAAGTATATATGCATACCCTTTATCTGAACCCTGAATTTTTATATACATATAACTTGGTTTTGGGGGGTTTTCAAAAACCCAGATAACTTTGGGTTCTGGTTCCTAGAAAAAAAACAAACTATAAAGACCGGTAAGCCAGGATGTTTGGGTATTGTCATTGTAGCAATAGGATGATGTATATACACATGTATAGCACTTGTTATAACATGCACTACAAGTATAGTGCTTATGGCAAGTCCCAGGATGTAATGTGGAGTGGCCTTAGAAGGGCATCACCCCATTACTGTATTANTACAATGGTAGTGTTCTGCTGCACTGCTGTATAGCTAATATCTATGCCATTAAACACACCGGGTTGTATAACGGGACACGGGAGGATACACTCCATCCCCACACACGATACACACAGGAACATGCCTCTGTACACATGCAGCGCACATGTCTCATGCACACATCATGGTCTATGCAGCTCACACCATGCTGCACAGCGCCACACAGGACCATGGCCTCACCCCTGCTTGGCCACAGCACCCAGGGTGTCCGCAATCTCCGGGACACAGTTGAGATCCCGCCCGCTGGACACCCGGCCTCCCCCGCTGCCCGCTGCCGCCATCTTGAACGGAGAATCAGTCCACGCGCGCTAGACAGGGTGACGCCCCTCCTCCAGACTCCTGTCACCAACAACCAATAAGGTCGCGTCATGGGCAGAGAATAATGGAACAATAACCAACCAATCACGTGAGTGTTCCCTACGTCATGTAGTCAGCGAAGCAATGCCAGAAAAGTGACCAGCCAATCAATNGAAAGAACTAGTAATGTGGGGCGGGCGTGTGTAAAAGCCGGCTTATTACCTCACTTTNACCGCGCCCATTAATATCCATAGCAACAGTGAAGCAAACCAATGACTGCTCACAGGATCATAGGCTATGATTGATTCANTCTGCTCCGTCGAAGGGCCAGTGGCGCAATGGATAACGCGTCTGACTACGGATCAGAAGATTCTAGGTTCGACTCCTGGCTGGCTCGGAGACATTTTTTGTTTGTGAAGCGTTTCTTTTTTATTTGTAATTGAGTGTTGTGCTAGCTTAGTATTTGCTGGCTTGTTTTATTTGTTAATTGACAGAAAAAGAGCTATGAAATAATAGAATGTCAAAATTTCTCTATATAAAAACATGGGGATTTTTTTTTATTTATTATGCTCTAAATGCAATTAGGGTATTAAATACAGCATGAATATCAGAGACCACACATATTTGAAGAAGCAATATATGGCGTTTTCTAAATGCCAAACCTGTTTTTTTTTTAAAGTCGTTTAGTCATTTGGAAACTGATAGACCAAAATATTAGAAAAATAAATAATGTAAAGAAAATCATGTTAAAAAAATCAAACATTCGTTAAGATATGCCAGGGTTTCTGACTCTCCCGCAATGACTGGGAGACTACTGGACCTAAATTTACTAAGCAGGGAGATGTCAGAAAGATTGAAAAGTGGGGATGTTGCCCATAGCAACCAGATTCAAGCTCACATTCTCCAGTATGTAAAATGGAACTGAGAGCTTGAATCTGATTGGTTGCTATGGGCAACATCTCCAATTCTCAATCTCCCTGCTTAGTAAATTTAGGCCCTAGATGTCGATTAATTCTCCTGGTATCAGTTTGTCCCATGAAGGGGACAAACTCTGTTTTTCATTTTAATCTTAACATTTGCAATGAGCCGTGGCATCGAAAGGGGGTCGGGCGGTGACGGAGTTGTACGTGATAGGAGCGGAGACGAACGGGGCGGGGGCAAGGCTTATGTTTCCCGCTATCCGGCCCGGTAAGTTGGGAGGCATGGCTTGCTGTTTCTCTTATGTTTGGATTGGTTGTATTCCGTTCCCATCAGGTAGCACAGATGCAAACAGAAATAAAGAATAACTACGCAAACTAGGGGAAATCAAATCTCTTTCTTCAGCCCTGTATGTCCCTATTTATTGTTGGTAATAAATCCATTTTATTGTATATTTAAAATAATCATTGAGATTTACATACCAGCGCATTCTCCAGTTGCTTTATGTCTGTTTGACATTTCATGGGCAACAGGGAACCGCTGGAACATTTTGGCTTTGCACAATCACAACTAAAGTCTCCCAAGGTGCATGTTAAAGTGTTACCGCAACTGTTCCCTATCATTTACCTCTATTCATCTTATTTCTTTGCAGTGCTCGTAACAAAAAGTATTAGAATAAATCCAAATGAAAATACATTTTGAAGCACATAAGGGGTTCAGGTTTATTTCACTCAAATATGCTTTAATCCTGTCAATCCTGCACATNAATTAAAACAATGAACATTTCTTATAGAAAGATAATCCAATTTCCTCTTCACGTTGTGGCAAGTTGCACACTCTTTCCTGTCTTTTAGGGGAGGGAAGCCTTATTTATGTGCTGCTCTATGCGAGTTTTCCCCCTTACAGATTGCAAAAACTATTGAATGAGCCCCTAAATGTCCATGCTGCCACTTCTATATTTATACTTCAACCACCGATTTAAATATCAAAAAAGATTGGTGAAGGTAACATTCTCAGGCTGCTGTAGTAGAGGATTATATTAATACTGCATTAACATGTTTCATTGATTTTTCACNCAGATTACCACTACATAGCAATTGACTGAGAAAATGTCCTGCGATATCTATCCNGTGTTTCCCCCATAAAATATCTGGCCACTGGTGTGATTGGATAGGCTCTTGCAGGCCCNACAAAACATTTAGCACACTCACTTTTANATCTAAAGCTNGCCATACACTATAAATTGTTCCAATCAACCAGCTTTANTCAAGAGTGGGCAAAACCATGTTGAATTGCAGGGGAGGTAAATTGATTTAGTTGCAATCAGGTGAGANATGATGTTTCCTAGCACAAGTCTAATAACAGTGTAATAGTGTAACAGAGACTTTTACACCCACTGTACTGCTATATTACTGGTTAATGCAAAAACCCAGACANCCTGCCCAAACACACACTACTACTAATACTGTGTTTCCCCGATAATAAGACACTGTCTTATTATTTTTTTGGTCCAAAAAAACACCATAGGGCTTATTTT
>JABWIB010009941.1:7215-18952 GCA_016617825.1 Platyplectrum ornatum | reverse complement strand
CCCCCCCCCCCCCCTGCAATTCATCATGGTTTTGCCCACTCGTATGTTGTGCCTAAAGTCTGACTCTGGTCCAATATTCCTGATGCACAATGTTTCGGCGGCTGAACCAGACTGCACTTACTAAGAGCCAGTGACAATATGTATAGAGAAACTGGAAGATATATTACTGGATCCAAATGCATAATAATAATGAAATCCTACAGTCGAATGTTAATTTAATTTCTGAATAACCTTATAATAAATAAAATTGCTCTATATGCCACCAGCCTCAGAGTACACACACATATGCCATATGTGCATATATTTCTCCAGCGATTCCATTACATACAGTTATACCAGTCAGCTCCTCGCAGCTGGGGTTAAACAAGGCAGTTCTGTAATGAGTACAGTCATAGGCGTGCTTTGCCTTCAAAGGTCATGCCGACATGCAAATTACACAGCACTTCAGTCTTAATCAGTGTTGACCCGAGTTTCTATGGCAACAGCATCATCGCTTACCTGCATTGTGGTCAGCCATTGCACTGATCTTAGCCTCGTCAGCTACTGTTAAAAAGGTAAATGTAAGAAGGTTAGCCCAGTTAGTGCCCACATTCCACATGCAACATACATATTATTGGAACATTAAGAGGAAATATTGCACTTCATGCAGACTATTTCTCCCCCAGAGAGTCTTAATGCCATATTGGAAAATGAAAACACTTCATGCAGTATTTGTTCCCTGCAAACCGCAGGCACTTATGTTATTACATGTTAGCGTCACCCACTCAAAAAAGAATTAAAACTGTTAATTATTCGGGTAATGTGCTCATGCCACAAGCAGACAAACAGCTAAAACAGAATTGTAATGATTGCATCTTGCCTGGTAAAATGACTATCACCAATCATCACAATTAATGGCTGCTGTATTAATACTATCATGACGGGTGAGTGTAAGGAGGCGCAGTGTTTTTCTGGCTCTGTACAGACAATAACCATACACATGCCAGTGGATAAAAGATCCTGAGATTCTGTAACTGAGGAGGACGATGTAACTGGCATGCCAACCACGTGTGCAGTGTGAGGTGGCTGGTGTCCACAGTGCAAAGGCACGAAGAGCAATGACCAAATGGTAGCAGATATAATTATATATGGGGTGGGTAATGTGTACAATGTAGAAGAACCCTCTATGGGGAGGTGGAAAACAGATCTGTAGTGACTGAAAAGACATTATATAAACCATACAATGTTTCCTTACACACACATTATAAATGGCTGATATCATCTTTTCAGTTACTATGGGCATGTGTCAGCTTATTCTATTGACATCATAAGATATTCTGATATTGTGCCGTTTCAGTTTACCTTCATCAGTTAAACATCCTGCACTGTATATAATTCATTTTACCCTTCCCGAAATTCAGATGTAACTTAGCACCTGTGTTACTCTTATTTCCATATGCATCAGGATCACTGCCCTTACATGTAAGAAACAACATAAGGAGAAGCATAACAAAAAAAAAAAAACTTCTTTACTAACATTGATCTAGTAAATTGGGTTTCCAAGAGAATCATGACGTGAAGAGCCTATAAAAATCTGTGACATTAATGGTTTCCTACAGATACCAATCATACATTATCAACCAGCACAAAAAAAAGTGGTGCGTAAAAAAATAAATAAATCACAAAAAAATAAAAACAAAATTAGCATTAAAATAATAATAATAACAATAATAATAATAATTATAATAATAATAATAATGCATTTTAACTAACTATTTAACAGCCCCCATTATCTACTACAGCTATTTGGGCATTTAAGGTAACCACTAAAATGATTTTACTTTGCATGTACAGACATTTCATTATTTTTTTTTAACACATGGAGGGCTCGATCAGAGTGTAAGTGTACTACTTGGTTGATTTTTTTTTTTGATCTGTGTTTAAGGCTTGTGTGCAGTTCAGTAGAAATATCTAGCACTGGCATAATTGTATCTAACCACACTATTGATTGGCCTTATTATAACAGCTAAAAATCTACATTGTGAGCCATTTAATCCTATTATCCCAGTGAAATAATACCTAGCTCTTCACTGACTGACAAAGTCACATTGCTTTTATAAGTACTCTGGCACAGACAGTCAATTAAACTAATAGCGGACGAGATTAAATCTAAAAGTAAACACTTTGTTTCAGCAGCACAGAGTCAAATGACAGGAGGAGTTTGCCCATTTTCAAAGTGTTTTGCATCTAATACTGTGAAATCTGTTGCAAAACCCATAACGAAGAGACATGGGCTCATTGCATCCATATATTAATACATTCAGACTTGGAAGAAAATAGACGCCACGAAACAAACTCAAAAATAACTATAGTGGATGTTGCAAAATAGATATATTTTTCTATGCACTATGAACAGTTCTTCATTTAATTTAATTCGAATTGGGGAATAAGACTTACTGGGAATTTACCCGGTAGCCAGTAAATATGGAGGTCACTCAGCAGCTTCTGTAGGATTATGACAGTAATAGGTGGCAGTCACTAAAATGTCAGTATAAAATAGAGATTACAAGGGTGTTCAATGTTTTGTGTTTGGAGGTAGTTATAGTGCTCTCTGAATTGGGTGGTATTAATTAGAGACCGGATCAAGGTCCCTGTACTCCAACCTGTACACATTTTGCGGGAGTTGGGTGATTTTTGATGCATGTGCCAGTGTGGACTGACATTTTCTACCATACAGAACAATGTTCTGTACCGTGGGAAATCTGTCCACTGGGTCATATATTTAAATTGTGCAATGAGAACCCAAGGATTTAATAAAGGATCAAAAAACACTTTAACCAACAGGAAACATTAAAACATAATGGGCCTGATTCAATTCATTTTTAAGACCCGCAAAAGCTGGTCATGCGCTTTCTCGCGTCTATTACGGTATAACTTAATTGAGTCTTTTTATACGCGGCTCTATATGCCGGTAGCTAAAAAGACGCGGCTATTCTCCCTTACGTAAGGGAGAAAATACAGCTTGAATCGTCATTGAATCGGCCCCAACGATTCAGTTTTCTTGGCTTTACTTTGATTGTTATTGAATTTGTACTATCTGAATAAAAATTGTGATCATAGTCACATAACAGATAATACAGGACAGGTCGCAAGATGGTTGCATACATGCTGAGCTAAATCTAAGATTGTATTTCTGTTGTCTCTACACAGCAGGGCCATCACATGTATGAGCCTCAATGTAAGTGCTTCTTCCGGAATCGTAAGTTACATTTTTACAAATATTCCTGCTAAAACAATATGGCTTCCTGAGCCGTGTAGAAGGACTGCTAGACTCCCATCTGGCTAAAGCATAGAACAGATTCTAACATCCCCCCGGAGGCCTTAAACTCTGAAAATATTCTAATGAGCAGAAAGCCTGATATTCTGCAGCTTGCATTTCAGATAGCGGTGCCGTGATCCAGCTCATCAAGCTGGGAGATGGTGACCTTTGAATAAGTCCCAGTATCTGCTTATCGGAAAGCACAGCAGACGTCACACACTTGGCTAAGACTCGCACAACTGTTGTGTGTGTTTGTCTGGCAGAAGCTGCCAGATCCCAAATAAAATGATATTTACAGAATTAATTTACTCACAGCGAAGTGTTGAGCCGGTTTATCTATCAACTTGTCAGGAAGTATAAATTCATATCTTACTTTGTTTGTCCTATTTTTGTACTGCGGAACTTAAAGTAAAACAATAAAAATCAAGAAACGAAAGGAAACGAAACCCATCTGACTTCAGGGCGGCAGCACCTTGTAAAGCCAGTTCATGAGGGGCATTAACATTCCAGATACTAGACACGACTGCCTACAGATATAATGCACAGTTACACAGTGATGATGGAAAAATTACAATGGAGGAATTTTAATTAGAACATTTAGATATAATCTCCCTAAGACCTTTAGCAGCTGACACTAGCATATAATATTCAGCTGTTTTATGGGTGAGGGTGATACAGAAGACTTCCCCGATGGCTCTTACGCCATGTAATCATTTAAATGACCTATCAATCTGCTAAAGCACACTCTATAAAGGAGAATAAACTCACTGCTATACTTTAGGAAATGTACTGATGCGTTACCTAAATCCATACTCTTGGATTTCCGCGTTTTAACAAACTCCATTTGGCTGGCGTCCCCGAACTGCTTTGTGCGCTTCTCCGACATGCTCTGGCGTCCGAACCCTTCTCTCTGGAAGGCAAGGGATGGGTCCACGTCTGGGCTCAGCGTGCTAGGAGAGACAGAGAAGACTCACCATGACAGCTAAAACATTATTATCATTATTAAATAGAGCTGAACAGGACCTCAGAGGATAGGCCACCAATCCAAAGGTATTCTTATTGGGCTGGATTCTATTGTTATGAAGCACCTTGTAAGCAGGTGGAGGAAAACCACTTCCACAGGGCAAGATTAAGAGTCACATGTACTAGCTAATGATACGTGGACGTAACCACTGTTGCCTGTGGTGGACAAATAAATGTGGGCTGCTTAATCACACTGTGCTCTCCATCACACCGATATCATAAACCCTTTGTAACTCCAGCCCAGCACTGCCTCTCAAACATGGTGCAACAGAGACAGCATCTCTCACCAGATATGTGGAGGATCTTGACCAGGTTTTAGAGCAGAAGGAGGGAAACGGGTGTGATCAGGGTGGAGATAATCAGCAGTATCTGTGCTCTCCGGACGTAAGTGTTTCAGGGATAGAGAATCAATGCTGTTGGCGGAGTAATAGGCCGGGGGTCTGGGTTACAATAGGGACCACTGGAGCGCTTGAAGTGTTTGCACTATGCTTTGTATGCTGCACTGCTGTAACCAACTGCTGTTGCTGCTGACCTGCCATATGGGTTGCCTTCTATACAATAAAGAACAGTACTTCAGTTTACCCATGTGATGTGCTTCCTTAACACATTTAATTTATGATTTGTAGACTCTACCTAGGCACTTAACATCTTAACATGGGAAAGGTTGGGGCATCTGGTTACAGGGAAGGGCATCTAGCAAGCCAATCTGCATACACCTCCTGTCTATGGAAATCTCTATCCCAATATTCCAGATCTCTAATAATAAATATTTATTTCCATTTATCCCATCAGGACACAAAACACATTTCTGCTGCTTCCAGGTAAGATACATAGCTGAGTATTTATTTATTTGTGGTCCTGGACAGCATGGAGGACAGAGTATTCATATAAACATTAAGTGATATGGTAGATGAATGCTGATGTTATTTCATGAATATTCCTTAAGCTCAGTAATACAAACCTCTGACTGATAACAGGCGCTTTACTTCCTATGAAAGTGCAACAAGCTGTGATTTACAGAAGAAACCTTTCCCAGTGTCCTGAAAGTCACCTTGTCCGGCTTATTACCGCTCGGTCATTAAGCTCCATCCCACCAGCGCTGCCATCCCTCTTACTTACAATTATTCAAATAGTCATCAGATTTCTGCAGAGACCGATCATTCCCCAGACTGGAGCAGCCACGCACTGACCCTGCATATTATTAACATTCCTAATATTAATCCCTTCTTATTGCACACTCTGTTTTCATAATATTTTCAGGCAGGATTAGGGAGATAATGTCACGCTGGACAGAATACATTTCCCTCTGTGATTCGGAACAGCTGCCAGACTGTTTGTATAACCCTCTTTTAGTCCACAGTGAACGCCACAGTTCGGCCTCTGTGCAATAGGTTGCAGGGAAGGGTTCTCTCCTCTGTATTTGTCTGTGTCAAGTCAGTGACTGCAGGAAATGGATCCCTGCGAGATGCTTCATCTTTAATGTGCATGTACTTTTCTGACCACTTATTTATGAAAGAGTTCCATCATAGCAAATCTAACACACAAATCGTAAAGGTAAAGCAATATAAAGTCTAAAATATTTATAACCTGACCACTTCCACATTAATGAAATATTATAACAAGTGATTAGAACAGATTATAGGAAGGATGATTAAACGGTCATGACAAGTGTACTGTAAGACATACGATGGAGGTCTTCAGGTAAATCCATGATTTGTTGGCTGTGCTGAGCACTGGTTACAGTGGATTAGAGGGTGTGAGAATGCACTATGATGAGCATTAGCCATCAGAAGGATACAAATGACTTGTGAGCATAAAGGTTACATGTAAATATCAGGGGACAACATGTGGTTCTGCATATGGTGTGATCACAAAAATTAATATGGAATAGCTCCTCTTTAAGTATACATTTGGATCCCAGAACCATTCTTCAGCCATGAGTCTGCACAAACATCTAGTGCAGGGGTAGGAAAGTGTTATCAAGTCGCACCATCTTTTGTTAACTATTTCTAGGAAGTTAAATCATGCTGGGACTTGTAGTTTTCCTACTCCTAATCTAGTGTTCTGTCCCAAATTGTCAAATCTGTAATTCAGCAGCAATTAAATTGGCACATAGAGTCTATATATCGCTGCTATTACAATAGGGATCATGCATGTTAAACTAAGAGGTCTATTAACATTTCACGGGTAGGAAAGGTGTTTGAAGAAATGCTAAGCCTGATGGAAGGAAACACTCAATAAAAACAAAACACCAATAACCCTAAACTTATTGCTAATATCTGTATTTTATATGAGGATCTGAATTAAAGCTTTATAAATAATCACAACAGTAGGACTGAAGAAAAAAAAGGCTACCACCTCCTAAACACTGGCCATCCCAGTCTTGCGACCCTGATGGCCTGAGGGCATGCTTGGATATGTAGTACACCCCCTGAGGTTTCAGAACAGCTGGAGAAGCACAGGGGACAGGCCCAAGGCCTCACTCATTACACTGCAATCTCGCTGATGTACTGACAGGAAACACCGGAGAAGGTCCAATCGCAGAAGCGGCATATAATAATTCTTACTGCTTGTGTTAATTATCACTAAAGCCTTAGGAGATGGTTCCACAGGGGTTTATTTTGCCTGGTGATGTACATAATTACTAGGCTTGCAAATTAATGCACGTTTCCTCAATTACACAGGGAGGACCACAGTCATCAGCCTGTCTAATTATTATCAAACTCGTGTTGACGATTATCTCTTTGGGTATCATTAAGCTGTGCAAACCTGTAAAAGAAAGTGAGGTCCATAAAACGAATTAAATACTGTTGTAATCTATTAGCTAGTGTCAGTACAGCAAAACTACCACCGCTATCTCATCTGTAACTGCTGGCCCGATATGCCGTACTAGGTGTCTGATGGGAGATTTGCCAGGGAGGCGTCGCGCAGTTACCTCTCGGTAGATTCACTCGCCACTGTTTTTGACCAGGCTCCGGCCGAATCCGTGACGAATCCCATGTCATCATGAGAGCTGCAAGACGATTGGTCAGAGAGCTGGGAAGGTAAGGCCGGGGCACGGTCATCTTCGATGATCACAGTGTCATCTTGAGGCATGTTCACTGTAGGGGAAAGCTGATATTTACCTGTATAAAGCAGACACAGCATTAACAGACACATCACTTCTAGCAGGCAGCATACTTTGCAGAAAAGAAATGGTTTTATATATTCAGCTTGTAAGTTTAACTCATTTCACCACATTGGATGTAGGTCAGGGTTACAGACTCTCCCGGAATACCCGGAAGACTTCCAGATGTATGTCATTTCACCCAGCATCCCAGGAGACGTGGAAGATCTCTCGAGACCTGGCAGTGATCCAATGTAAATCACTACCTTTAGCCCTGATTGTTATTATCAGACCTATAAAACCATACTAAAGAATGCATCTGCTAGCGGGGCGGAGCTTTGTGCACAATTTGCATATATCACATCCGCCCATGCGCAAACAGCCAGCTTTATGCTCTCCCGGGCAGAAGACACCAAATGTCACCAACCCAGATGTAGGTAAATACATTTTCAACAAGTTTCAAGTAAGTCAAAGTAATTTGAAAATAAAAAGGTTAATGCAAATAATAAATATCCCACTTATGTTAAGCTTCTATAAGATAATAAAGCATGATGGGATATGTATTTCCATACAGATGGGAGTTGCCTATTTCCCAACTCTTAGCTTCATAACATATTACATATTATTGCCAACACTGAAGATGTCTATTTCAAAAAAGAAAATATCTATATTACAATTAAGAAACATGTTTTGGTCTGATGTAGTAAATTACATTTCAGATTATTTTTCTAATGATAATAAAATGTTTTGTATGTTTTATTATTATTACTCATCGTACATTTTTATGGCCTTTGACACACACACAGTAATTATCTTGACTATTCAACACAGAAAGAGAAGCCACTGCTTAATAAGGGTGAGCATTAATGAAAACAGTCTTCATGAAAATAAGATGTAACTAATTGATATGGATCTTAAGAAATGAGAGATCAGTGGCCCCGAGGGGTATCATAAAAATTTAGTTTGGCCCTGTGCCTGGAGATATAAAGCTCTAAACCTTTATTGTGTTAACAGTGCGGGATTAAAATGATCATTGTGTAAATGGGCGTTTATCACGTCTCCTGCATTGATGCACACAGGGATCCAGTAGTATGAGGGAATAAAATGGTAAACATAAGAATATAACGTATTGTAGAAGGAGAATATGGTTTCAGGGACAAGTCACGTATGGATTGTAATTCAGTTTACACCAATTGTCAATTGACACCATTGAAACCCAAGTTTAAGCAGAGATGTTGGATTTACCATTTTCCTCTCTTTTCATCCAGTTCTTATTCTTTCCAGTTCTATTACAGCTATCAAACTTCAGAGTAGTCCAGCTCGGGAAAAGCAACAAAAAGCAGAAGGACGGGATGGAAGAACTCTCGTTGTATCTTGCTAATTGAAATGATATCACAGCCTGATCTATGAAGTCAAGCCTTCTGAAATTGTCTAGCCATTCACACATCGACCTTCTATTCGGGCTTAAGTTAGTGCTATGATAGTGCTATTCTTTACAAAAGGTAGCATGAGCTGTTTTTGTTGGGCCCCTGCAGGTTTCGAAGGAGCCCCATCTAAATCGTAACTTTATAACAAGATTTGTAAACTCTGATAAAATGTGGACCTTGAAGTCATAAACAGGTTGCCCTTTCTGCTGAAATAAAGTCTATCTTATGAGCTTCTGTAAGTGAATGACGTGAGAGACTTAAAAGACAGTTACAAAATGTGTTTGCCCTCACCTCCCTGGATAAGGTCATTGCTAGAAGTGGTTGGCTGCCTCCCCACATAGAGGGCAAGATTCAGATTTACACTCTCATGACTTACGCACATGGGCAAAACCATGTTGAATTGCAGGTAAATTGACCAGTGTAACAGTAACGCTGGTCAGTATCTGTGTGCAACATGCAACAATAAAGTATTCTCCCTGCATGCACACACTAACATTCATTTTACACGTGTAAACATGTGTACTTGTATCCTAATTATACCCTTTTATATACCGACAAAAAACCCTGGTTTACGCACATAAACACGCATAGGCCCAGTTTTTTTTTTCAGTAGAAATGGGTCCCAAGAAAAAAACCGGGGTCAGGTAATCCAGTTTTTTCCTGGGACTAATGCAGGGAATTTACTGGGATTTTTCTCAGGTCGCTGCGGGGGACCCATTGACCCAGGTTTCCCTTTAAAATATAGTGGGTTTCTCTACTCCATTCAGTGGAAATTGGGGTCTTTTTTGTTTTGTTTTTTGACCTGTATACTCATGAGAGAAAAAGCTTTAGAAAAAATCAGCACAACACACTAAAATGATTTAGATTATCGCGAAGTTGGAAAAAGTTGGTTTTAGTGGCTTTAGTGGTTTTCTTTTTTTGTCTTTGTCTTATGTTATTGTTTTGTTTATGTATTGTTTATCATTGTAAATCTCAATAAAAACCTGCTGGATTCAAATAAATAACTAAATAAAAAGACACAGTAATAAATACAAGATACTTTTGCCAGGCTCGTTAGTCAGCATACGCAGGGGAGGCCGGATGGATACTTATTACCGATGCTCCTCAGCTTCTTCTAGAGCTCAATGCATGAGAATGTAGAGCTTGCAGGCTGCAACCTCGAGGCAGGAAATGAGAAATTGGTGCGCTGTGGTTATTTTTATTAATTATGTATTATCTGTCTACCAATCAATCACGTCAAAAGGTTTAGCCAAAGGCTTATTTAAGATACTTAAATTCATTAAACCAGTTGAGATAACCTTAACAAAAAGGACATTCATGGGGGCGAGGGGTTTTGGAACAAAAAAGAATTAACCAAGAGATAAGGAAATTACCGCCTATAAAAATATATTTCATAGGATGATAATGTCACCTATTCTGTCACATCCAGATTACTGTTATATTTACCCATAGTGTCCTGCTTACATCAAAACAAAGGGCTACTACTAAGAACACCACAAAAAAATAATTATTTTTCTTAATCACAATCTTAATGAGCTCATTAGAATCCTTGGAATTTAAATGATCTAATAGCTCCACTTACATCTTTGTATTCGGCAAAAGGGAGGAAAAAAATAATAACTTGCCAATGAAAAAAAAAAGTGTTTTTAATGTCAGGAGCAATTTTAATCAAACCGCTCATTGTGTTTTAAATGTGAAAATCCTTTACAAGCTAATCCCATGATGAGCTAGTCAGTAAATCCGAGTCCTCCTGTGGCAGGACAAGTCTTTATTAACTGGGTCTGTTAAGGGAAGGTTGGATCGCTTCAGAGCAAGCGCTAATAACATCATTGGCCACAGGGGAACATGGGAGCAGCATGGTGCAGCATGCTAACAAAGGATGCAGAAAATTATCTCCACGCTTCCAGAGCTAATGCACTGAAAAACAGAAGAGCCGAGCAAGCCATGGAGAGCACGCAAATGACCCATTCTGCAGACTGAAAGTGCAGCGTACACCGCTTCCTGCGCCCGGGAAAATGCTTTATGAAGGCAAGGAGATAACACTAACAAGAATGAAAAGTTCAAAGTACAAAGATCACAACTTTTTTTTTTTTTTACTAAATACATTAATTGGGCTGAGATCAGTAGTAGCCAGGGAGTCCTGGCCCACAGAAGCTATATGATGGCTCATTGTTTGGAGTCAGCAGAAAAGCCTTGACAGTGGCTGGAGGCTTATCATATAACTTACATGTGTGCGACTAATATTTCTGTGTTATACTTCACAAATAGAATAGTACAGTTATATCCGGATTGACGGTTCTCCTGGAACTTCAGTTAGACTACTGGGAGAGTCAGCAAGTCTCCATGGCCTAAGGCAGTGATTAATGGGCGGGTTACAGGGGTCTGCCATCCAGGGGCATTAATTTGGATAAATCACACCCTCTGCCCCCCCCCCCATGCTGCCTATTGGTTGCTCTCTGATTTCTTTTTTATAATCACCAGTTGTTCACGTTGTATAACATGTGTGCACGTACGTGTGTGTGCTTTGAGATCTACAGGAGGTTGTAATCCTAATGAGTCCTATGAGTGTCTCATATTTCTTTTCCCTGACAATTGTTACTACTAGATATTCATTTTAATTCAGTTAGACAATATCAAGTGACCACTATGTTATTATGTACAATTAGTCAATTTATTGCTTAGAATAAGCACTTTAAAAGAAGAGAGGAAAGTTACACCAGGGTAATACTATGATGAACTACAGGGGAGGTAAATTTCACAAGTTGCAATCAGTATTACAGGTGAGAGATGATGTTTCCAGCACAAGTGTAATAACAGTGTAACAGTAACGCTGGTCAGTATCTGTGTGCAACATGCAACAATAAAGTATTCTCCCTGCATGCA
>JABWIB010009939.1:9737-20706 GCA_016617825.1 Platyplectrum ornatum | reverse complement strand
TGATGAAGGAAGGCACAGTGCGATTTAGTGGCTCACATATAACGGACCACAATACAGGATAAGCTCTTCCTTCTCTCCTATCTCCATCTNTCTGTACCTGGTGCCAGTTCTGTCACTTACCACTTGATGAATCCAGATGTCTTTTTGTTGGCTCTTCTTGCAGACTCTGGTAATGATGCTGAGGTCTCATCAGCTCCTGTGTGGGAGCCAGCTGCAGTTTGGAGGAACCCAGTGAGTGCTGTGAGGCACCCCACCATGACACCACACACACTTTGGAAACCGCTGCCCTCAGGGAAATGTAAGCGGTATGAAGGACGATTTGACTGAAGATAACCGTCTCTGCAGGGGACACAAGGGACTGCTGAACGTTCAGAGGAATATTCATGTCATTAAACGCAAAGACGGGAATCAGTGTGGCGTGTGCCCATTGCTGTGTGTTCTGGAGCTCTGGTTATCAGAGGAGAGGAGTAAGGAAAAACATAACTCAAGTAAGCTGACTGATACACGGGTGTCTGCACTTTNTGAGAACCAGACAGGCGTTAATGTGACCTCTGATTATAATCCTACATCCGCAATTCATTTAATAGAAGATATAGCTGCAGACCATTATTAATGTGGAAGAATCAGAGAGGGATGGCTGCCTGCATGTACAATACCCTGGAGCGCTGACAGGTAACCGCCACTCGTTTCACTGCAGCCGCCAGATGCCCATCACCTGCATGCACCACTCCAGCAGAAGAAGACAGAGTCTATTACTGACATTCTTCATTTAATCCTAGACAGTGGCTTTATCCCACAGGTCCCGGCACCCTTCGCAGCTGCCTAATGGAAAAGCCAGGCCTGCCTGTTAGGAAGACAACTGAACGTGGAAATAACATCATAGTATCCATTATATTATCTACAGGCTACAAACATTCCTTGTAAGACTCACTGAACGACAAGTATTCCTATAACAGATATTTACTGTATCTTGCCATAAATACAGATATATGGGAACCTGCAATGTAATGTAATATTTATGCATGCTGCTGAATTGCAGAGAGATATAATATGTAATGTGGGGAGAGGGGGAGAGCCATGGTTTGCTGAATCCCGCATAGCTCCTGGAATCCCAGGAGAGCCAGCAAATGTCCTGACCTGGGCTTGAGGCAGTGTTTTACATTAAATCAAGTCCTGAGCTTTCCTAAGGGAGGACGGAGCTTGGTATGCCACCGCCGGATCCATGAATCTACATCCGACAGGCACACCTGCTCGATGAGTGCTTAATTTTTTAATTAAATTGAATGTGTCTTCCCTATAAGGTTAGGATTAGGCTGTGGCTTAAGTTAGGTTTAGGGTTAGGCCATTCTTAGGGTTAGATTTAGGATTAGGCTGTTGTTAGGGTTAGCTTTAGGATTAGGCTGTTGTTAGGGTTAGCTTTAGGATTAGGCTGTTGTTAGGGTTATTGTCTGGCTTTCAACTGTCTACAACACTGAGGTCAATGCAATCTATCGAACTTCGCAGGGCTGGCACACACATTAGGAGACTTTAGGCAACCACCTATAGCAGGCAGTCGGCCGAACAGGTGTTTACTAAAAAAAAAAGAATGATTGCGAGGGTAGCAATAATGAGTGGATAACCCCTCCGCGACTGGACACACCACGCGAGCAGGACCCTGGCGACACCGCTCACCTAGGTTGTCCAGAGCCAATTTCATTGGCCTTGAAGANGGGAAAAAGCTAGGAGCAAGAAAATGTGATACATTCTGAAGTGTGCTCCGGAACACATTGTATAGTAATACAATGTTTTGTCATTTTTTGTAAAGGTTTGTCGGGGAGTGCTTGCTCTGTATCATCTTCACCATTGGACCCATAGCTGCTACAGATTTCTTTGATAAAGATGGTTCTGATAAGCCCCACCGCTAGTACCACATGGCTCCACCCATCCACATTTGTGCCCCNCCTCCTTACAATGGGACATGAACTGTGATTTCAATGTTTTTGTTACTGTTCAGAATATGAGAACTGGAGAGATATGCCGCTGGCTGTGGGATTTTTTGGAATGGCGTCAGAAGGTTTCTGAATCCATTTAATTAACGGAGGCGCTGACTCTTTTTAAAGAATGCGGTTATAGGAAAACATGAATGCATTATGGATCTGGAGATTATTTTTTAGCTGTCAGTGTAAAAGATATCGCCCACTCTGAGTATGAAGGGAGTTTTTAACTATTTAAATGTACNAACATTAAGCAATAATCTCATATAACAACAGATTGCAATACCATCCGCAGAGAGCGTTCCATAGNTCAAATCTGTCTGTTGCACAGTCTCTTAGCAGAATATTGACTCGCTAATTACCTCCAGAGTCCAGAACTGAGCAACGTGTCCAAAATCAGCATCGCAGCCCGGTATCTAGACTCCAGTAAGGCTGGAAAATATGCTGGAAAATTGGGAATTGAATATGAATATGATCTTAGTTGGAGCAACTTTAGGCTGATCAGCGTATGGGTGGCAAAGTCCCTAAAAAAAAGTTAGGGTAGGAGGATTTTCCCCTCCCCGTCTCCCTCTTCAATCTCCTCAAGCAATCATGTTCCGATGTGATGTCATCATGTCACGCAAGCTTGACCCGGGGGGGGCGGAGGGTGGAAGAGTGGAGCGGTGCTAGGTTCGAGTGCCCATAGACTTAGCTTATGTGGTATCATTCCTGGGGATGTTAGGGTTACCAGAGGAGTTCCAAAGGATCATGAGACATGATAGCAGCTTTCACTTATACAGTATCAGGGAGTAAAAACAGGTACAGTAGGGGGTATTTCAAATGGAAAGGATGTAATAGAACACATGTGTACAAAATGGACTGTAGGTTTAGAGGAAACATGCCGAAAAAATGTATTTACTGAAAAGGTGTCTGATTAGTGTAAAAACTATCCCTCAGAGGTGGTAGAGGCTAAAGCTGGGCATCCACTAGAATGATATTCGTCTTCAGAGTGATATCGTTGTAGTGGTGCCCCATGAAAAAATTTTAAATACCTGTAAAAAATAGAAATACAAATAATTAAGCCATACTTACCTCCCTGGAGCCGTGGAGGGCACTGGAGAGGTGGCAAGCTGCTTCCCCTTCCCCTGGCACTTCCTCTCTAGCTGGAGAGAAAGCTCAGTGTGTGTACTGGATGATTATATAATTAAAGCATATTTCTGCAGATTCTGGGATATATAGTAGGTGATCCACCAAAAAGTAGACCGCGGTGTGAACAGGGTCATCCTGCAGCTGATTAAGACTTTATTAGCTCTTTAATCTGATCTTTAGAAAAATGTCATTTCAATGTACCCAGTTATACTCACTGAACCATCAGATCTNAGATCTGATATCTCCCATAACCCTCTGCTCAAACAATGGTGACATAATTGATTTGATTTTTAAAACTTCCTGTAATTCACTATCAATAATGNAACAATACATTATGCACTCACAACAATACAACAAACAATGTGTTGTGCTTTGGTGCAATAAAAATGATCATGAGACCATACATACCAATACAATATAGTACCAAACTCCTATCATGTGTTAGAGGAAATTGCTAAAAAATGTTGTAGTGTGGACCGAGTTTTAGTCTTGTGTTTAATCCCTGACAGACTGTCTCACAGAATGTTATATCTGTCCCAGGTTTGTGCGTTTCTGAAATTATAAAGTGTCAAGTGTCTTGTACATAAGAGTTCTGGTCTCCCCCTCTGTAACCCAAGGTCTCGCGTCTAATGCTCCCTCAATTTGGTTCTCGGCCTGTGATCGTGAACCTCTGCTCTGNGCAAATGATACTCTTACATTGTCAACCACTATGATTACCTGGAAAATATTGTGCTATTATCCCCCGCTGCACTGTAATATACTGAAGGAGAGATACTCTCAGACAACACGTCCATCAGGATTTGGTAGTGAGTCGCTTGAAAGGAAAGCAATGCAGGCAAAACTTTTCCTGAAATAATAATAACATTGGAGGCTGACTTTTGGCGATCGACAGAGTGTAACTCGGGCTAAGAATGGGTGGGCCTGATTATTCATAGTATCTATCNGGGCTGGAGGCAGTGATTTACATTCTGGGAGATGCCATCTCTTCAAGGATACCGCGAGAATTGTGCAACACCGGGGAGTCTCACAGACTTTGATTTAGGGGTCTGTAAAACAGATAGTGACATATCATCTTACATGCTGGGTCCAAGCCAGATTCAAGTCACATGGTTCATGGTGAAGTACCAGAGAATAATTTTTCGATAGAGTATAGACCCTTCCATTAGGGAACTTTAGGCAGTGAGGGAAAAGGCTCCACTGTCCAGGATTTAATAAAGAACGTCTATCACTGAGATTGCTTGACAGACGTCCAGGAGGAACTGTCACGTTCCCTTAGTATGATCAACACCCCATGTTTAAGAAAAGTGTAATCATTCAGGGGGGATTTACTAAAGGTCGAATTGTAGTACTATTTCAACATAGCTTGGGGATTTATAGTATTCAGTATGGGTTCAGTTCATGTTTCGATTTGATATAAACATCGATTTGAGTCGCTCTTATTTGAGATATTTCTTTGACTTCAAATCCCTGTTGTTTTACTATTGTCCAAATCGACTGTCGATTTGAACATTACCTCATCATTGTTAAAAACAAATTATGGGTACACTAGGTTCATTCACAATCACCACACAATGTAACCCTATAACACATAATCACACTTACATGGAAAGTGTTTTGCAATCAAAATGGATCCTTTAAACAGTTTGCAATCAATGGTATGGCTAGGGAAATGGGTTAAATCCCTTGACCATTGTCGATTTGGAGCATTTTACAGTAGGATTTTAGGTCAATTTAGCAAAGTAACAGTTAGTAAATGTGAAAACTTTATACTTCATATGAAGGAAATCACCACAATGATTTGATAAAAGGATTTCAAATAGACAGCCACACAAATGATTTCTGATAAAATCAACAGGTAGTAAATACAAAAATGGCCAAATCGACAAGCAAATGCCATCAGAGGGGATTTCACCATATCGACATTTAGTAAATTCCTCCCCTAACTCTCCAAATTTATCACTCTGGTACCAGGCATTCCTGCATCTCCTAGAGCTGGCCCCAGAGTTTCATCGCTGGAGTTTTGGAGTGTGAGTAACCCGTAACACCCAGAAGAAACCCACAGATACACAGAGAAAACAGANAAACTGCTTGTCCAGGAACCGCATCGCTGTACGACAGAAGTGCAAACCACTTGAACCATTGTACTACCCTCAAGTGGTTAGCAATTCGGCCTCACNGGAATCATATAGTGTTTGTGATTTCTGTGCTACATGATGACAATATGCCATGTTAAGGTACAATTGCTGACAGATGTCATTTACCTGGAGATTACAGTAACCATATATGCATATGATGCACTATTAAGCTGTCTCATTACCTTTCATTGCTTCAAGCATCTGCTTCTAAGTAATTTATAGCATCCCTTAAAATGATGTGCCTTAGGCTACAGCCTAGTGAGCCTGTTGGGTGATCAGGCTCTGATTATGGCACACATGGTTGCTTTTATGAACTCAAAGGAGTGAGTGAGCCTGGCATTCTGATTGGATGGGCAGGATGCTTGACACTCTGTTTAGATGGGCAAGGGTCTGGCATTCAGATTGGATGGGCAGGTCACCTGGCCTTGTGATTGGATGGGCAGAGCATCTGGCATTTTAATTCACAGACGCTCTTTCTCTGTTGGCAAAACCTGACANGAGAAGGTTAGGCTTCACCCCATCGCCCATTACGATGCCTCTGTAGGCTCACTATTCCCATCAACAGAGGGGGCGGCCCAAGAGCTCTGACAGGCGTTCATCACTCGTTTCATTGCAGCCGACGGTCGCCCATCACCTGCAAGCACCATACCAGCAGCCAGACATTCCTCACTTAATCCTGGACAGTGGTGCCCCCCAGGTCCCAGCATCCCTAGGCTGCTGCCTAATGGAAGCGCCAAACCTTACAGCCGGTACAGCAGCCGTGGGACCAAAGCGTATAAAAATTCTGTTTGCGATGTGGTGCTTTAGCTTGGAATAAATAAAACAACACATGAAGAATAAAATGTGTGTTTACGGCATTAAATTAACAACAATGAAAGGTGTTACTAGTGAGCGCTGAAGAGGCTTGCCTGTTACAAGACCGGGTANTTCTTATTTATTTTTTTTCCAGGCTGCATCTGCTGACAAGAACCAGCCTCTGATCTGTAGCTGAAGTAGATTTGTCAAGTGTGGAATGAAAAATAATATTATGCCTGGAGTTTGTTATTTAAGCATCTTGTTATAATGTGAACACTGGTGCTTTGCACCTACCCGCAGACACGCTTTTATTTATGAAGGCAGAAGAGTTTTGACATAGCAGGCGTCATTATCTTCTGTATTTAAAATCTTTGACAAAGTGACACTAAAACATGTTGTGCGGGAAAACCTCCACACCTATTGTTAGGGAATTATTATTTCTGCACTATAAAAAGATTGATGGTAATGTGTCATGGAGCATTCACTTCGCCTCCTTCTCTGAATGGAATAAGCAGTGCAGGTCCCATCAATTCAGACATTAAAAAAGACTATGGCGTCTCCTGAGTACATGAGTTTCCCACCCTGGCGGTAACGGTTCCTCTTATGTTGCCCAGGGTTGCCGACTGTACATTAAATCACTGCCCCAGATTCTGAAATTTGCAGATTCTCCAGGCTACCGGGAGAAGTGGCCGAAATCCAGGAGTCTCCCGGATTTCCTGTGAAAGTTGCGAGCTGGGGTTGGTGGAGGGTAGTTGTGGGGGAGGGTAGTTGTCCACCTGTACAGAATTTTGCCAATGGCCTTGCTATGAGGCCTGGATGTTTTAAGGTCTACAGTAGAGGAATAGGGATTAACCCAATCTTATAAAGATTAAAAACAAAGGAATAAACAGGGTCTAGGATCATTATGGGGTTAATCAAATTAAATAAGAACAGACTAGATGACCAAGCAGTTCCAATTTTTACTAATATTCTACTTTCCTAGGATGTCAAAGGTTTAGCATTGTGAGGGAAGCACAAAAAAATAAATNTACTCTTAGAAGGGGCAGAGATTTCCTCTTTTTCCCCATATCTGGGAAATAGTTCCCCATAGTGTCACCCTAAGNACAGACGTGACAGAAAACTAGACCAGGTTCAGCTGGATAAAGAGATTTTATATACATGAAAGTGTTTGTTCCATTTCTGTTAAATAATGGCAGAAGCCTTTTTGCTTTCTCCAGGCTGCCGTTATGTTCTGAAAAAGACAAAGCAGCGACAATAGGAGATTAGTACAGATTAAAATCTCCTTTTCTTCTAAACCCAACGAAACACACAGCCTTAAACACCTAATGGATAGGACAGAAATACTGACATGTTTATGGAGTTTCCAAAATCTTCTGCCTTTTATTTTTCTGCCTGGAAACCACCTGTAAATAGACAAAAGAGCTGGCTAAATTCAGTATACGACTGACAGTGATAACGACAGATGTTTACCAGAGATTTGTCAAAGTTTATTTTCTGACACAATGTAAAAAGNAAAAGTGACAGCTGCAGAATCCAACGCATCCATTTATTTTATTGAAGCAAATAACCTGTCTTCGGTACGCCACCAAATCACCCACTAATGCACAAGGCTGCATCAGAAAAGAAAAAACATGCCAGGAAAAGCACACAGATTTTATTTCAATGTGAAAACCATGTTTCACAGCCAAATCTTTTTCTTTAAGTCGTTATAAGTGTCTTACGTTTCTTGCCTACATGTACATCTGTAGACTATGCAGAGGAAGCCTTCCTTGACTTAGAGCACCTACTCAAGCAGCTTCCAGGAGAAAACAAAAAGATGCAGCACGTGGGTGGGACGGAGCATGTGTTTTATGCAAATCACGTCTGAAGTACCTCCCCTTGCCTGGCAAAACATATGTTTACTATGGATGGGTGGGGCTTCATGTAATCCCGCCTCAGCCCTGGTTCTGGAAGAGTTGCCAGCTCTCTTGGGATACTTGAATTTACAGTTACAGTTTTAATGGCGCAGGGGCTGGCCCCTGCGCCACTGGTGTTCATGTATTAGCGAGACCCGGCAGCCGGAAGTGACATCACAGGCACACATTCCACCATTTACTGACGGCCCCAACAACCACCTGGAGCTTCCTGTGATGTCACTTCTCACCACAGGGTCTCGCTAAAACATATAGTATATATATATGTATTACTGAGACCCGGTGGCCTGATGTGACGTCACAGGCAGGGGCGGGCCTATACAGAGGGGGGAGCTTAGCTCCATACCCCTGGGCCCAAATTCACCAGCCAGCCACTGTGCCAGTGCCAGGGCACCACCTGGCCACCAGGATCATACGGGTAAAACATAATGTAGGGTATGTCTTGTGAAGTCTCTCCATACAAGTGGAGTGGTTAAAGGATCAATTGCACAGATTATGGATAACAAATCATCCAACAGAATTCTGATCCGGCCCATTAACCCTAGTACGTTAGGCCCAAACTTGGCTTACAAATTCTATTTTGCAATTTTTATTATTATGCACCAAGGGATTACTGCCTGTGATATCCAGGTTTTGTTAATGGCACATTTTCATTGGTGAATATATTGTTAAACCTTTATTAAATCATCTCTTTTTGCGGTCATCAATGTCATATTATGAATCGCAGTGCTTCAGGATAGAATTCCAGTAAGTTGCAAAAATTTTAATGATATTTGCATTGAAAACAGTTTGGTCTTTTTTTTATTGAGCTGTGAGTTAAAAAAGACTTCGGTTTTAATAATGTTTTATTAATTCTTAATTTGAGCCATTTACCGCTATAAGCATTGCCTAGCAACCAGCACAGAAGCCAGAGGCAGCATATGCGGAGCCTGTCCTAACTTATAATATAATATNTGATATGTGTAGTGTAACAAAGTTACAGACTCCTAAATTATGACATTAATTCTAAACGCTATATAGACTTGAATACCTGGTAAAAAAAAAACCTCAATATTTTAGCTGGATAATGGATATGCCAAGTGAACATGTGAAGCTATACTATTCAGCAAATTAACACAAATAGGTTTTANAACAGGGACATCAGAGAAGCCAACATACCAACCTGTCATCTGGAGGACCTCTGGCCTAGGACTTGCTTAAAGAGAGGCAGAGTAGCAAAATGCTATAAGTGTAAATTGATCTTTAAACAGGTAATATTAAACCAAAAAATTCAATATCTCGTTTTTTTCACTGAATGTNTGCATATTATTTTTCTTATAACTTTAATAAGTATTTATGGACTGGATATAGATTCCTGTTGGGAGATTTACTAAGGGATTAGGTGCTTACCCTGGCACGCCATGTTTGGCGGTGAGATGGCCATTTTTTTAATCTACCAAGTGTCGAGATTTATTTAGCAGAAACAAAAGAAGTGCCCTTCCCATTCGAATTGGGACAAATTAACCAGTATTCCTCATCTCCTCATAGTAACGTCTATATAAAGTATTACAAAGACAAGTCCAGAAAAACCATGCATGCTGGAAATTGTAGTCAGCGGCGTGGAGATAAGTGGGGTTCAGCTCTGACATGCTGGCATGAAGGATATAAAGAGTCTGAGTGCCTCCGCCCATGCACTCTCAGCCTGTTCCAACTCGTCATGGTTTATGGACAGAATTCTGGATTTGTCCTGGAAATGTGGCAAACACGCATGAGCTGTGATCAAAGAGTGGACACTTTACAATGCTAGGGATAATGAAGCGTCCCCATTTGGTAAATTGTGATACTCATTCACAGTCTACAAATATGATCAGAGAATGCAATCACTGAAAGCAGTAATATGTATAGAGTTTGTATTTCAGCAAGCAGATAGATCAGGGTTAGGCAAACAGTGTCTCTCCAGGTGTTGTCAAACTACACNTCCCAGCATGCAATTAATGCCATTATCCTAAACTAGAGGAAACATATCATTGCAGCTTTGTTTTTATTTTTTTTTATATATGTCTGTATGTATTCTATTTATGTTTATTTATTTATGCCTCTACCAAATTGACACTAACATCTCTGCCAGGGCAACCACCAACATACTGCGTTGCCATGGAAGAATGAAAAATTACTGTTACATATATTTATATTCTCAGNTGATAATAGCTGGGAATCAAAGCGTTATAAATATTCATACACAACAGTTTAACCCCTATGGTGCCGCAGTCTCACATCATGTGCTCNGGCCTGTGCCATTCTAGGCTAATATACTCTCCTATAGGGCCACATGCCTTTCATACAAGGTCAAATAAAGTAGCCACAAAAATATATTTTCTCCTAACTTATGTTACCTATAGACATTTGTTATATTATGTATTCAGAATCACATCAGTCATTTGACAAGCCCCCAAAGTGTACCATGGTGTGCTGCCTAGTGATTGGTCAACAGAGACAGAACGTAACAGGCCTGGGGCCCTTAGCAAGGAAGCAGGGCCTGTGTCTGGATGTGTGGAGCAGGTCGGAGCATTGAGGTGGCTGTGGAGCCAGATTGTCAGCTTAAACAGTGCTCGACACTCCATGTATGAAGGCTGTGCAGATCTGCTCACAATGTATTTATAAACAGTGTTCAGCACNTAATCAAGAGCCCCGAGTCTGGGCCCCATTGCACTCCATGTAGTAATACCCATTATTGACTCAGTCTGTGGTAGAATGAGATATAACCAGTAGCGATGTAAGTAGCGTATCAGAATACAATATAGCATTATACAACAGCTTCTTATTGGCTGCTTGCTCATTAATATGTTTTGGACTGTATCGAGATTTTTTTCTATTGCCAGGATCAGAATATTCCTGTCTTTTGCTAGCATTGTGGAGACATTTTACAGCATGGGTACCTTACACCCCAAAATAAGACAAATGCTGATGAATTGGAAATTGTAAAATATAGGAATATGGGTCATCGGAACTCTTTGCAGGGGGAATGGCTACTCATATGCTCACACTG
>JABWIB010009938.1:12905-24846 GCA_016617825.1 Platyplectrum ornatum | reverse complement strand
ACCAAATCGCGTTCGATTTTATTCGACCGTCCAAAATCGAGCCTTAGTAAATACGACAATTCGCGCACACGTGCGATTTCAAAATCGAAGCGATTTGCTCCGATTTGTATTCGGCCGCAAAATTCGACCTTTAGTAAATACCCCCCATTGGGACAATTACACATACACAGACTAGGAACAATTTAGACAGCTGCCAAATAACCTGTCAATATTTTTTTGTAAAATTTTAAATCAATGTACTGGTGTTATTTAAATGCTATAATCAAAAATTTTATGAAATGTTTAAGATTATTTTTATTCTTGCTAAGCTTAAAATAACTATTTATAGTAATATACCAAATGTTTTGCCCTAACAAGTGATAAGACACATACACTTTTGTGGCATTTCACTATAAATTTTAGTTTACTAAATCAGTATTATTCAGCATTTATTCAGTATTAATTAGAGTATTATTCTTCAAATTGTTATAAGTGCATTACTTTGGTTCCAAAAGTAACATGAGGATAAGCAACCTCAGGCCAAAGTTTCTTTGGTTACAAACATCTAAAAGGGAATGGCTGCTCAAGATGCCAAACATTACCTCACCATCTTAAAATGGACACAATATTTAAGGATCTAGTAGACATTACTAAAAATCTAACCCGTAAGCCAGATGCTCCATCCGGGGTGAGTAAGCCAAAATGTCCTCCCAATCTCAGACAAAGTAGCTAGTAGCAATGTGAGGTTCCTCAGAGGTGGAAAACGCACCTGTAAAAAAAGAAAAAAAAATTCCTTGCAAAGTGAAGGAAACATTTTTGTACCTGACACCTGATTTTTTTTTTTACAATGGTTACCAAGTAAATCTTAGGTCAGCAGCAATATTTCCCATAAAAATAAATTCAGAACAGACACGCAATGTCAAATTTTGCTAAAAATTCTTATTTTACCATAACTAAATTTTTTAATTAAAATATTCCTTAACTCTTACCTTTGATGCTGCTGGTGACCTGTGATGGGGTCCTGTAGGAATCATCTTCCTCCACAGCACTGGTCACATCATCAGAATTTGCCCCTACTTAAAAATTACCTCAACAATCTAACACTTAGCATAACGTGTATACATGAGGGCTCCCCCAGATTAGCCCAAGCAGCTAAATAATCCTTTTAGTAAGATGATTGATCTTTCAATGACCTGTTTGGTGGCCATGTGCAATAGGTTATATGCAACATGCTGATCTGTGCTTGGGTTTAAAATGACAATCAAAAGAAAGGGCCTTGCAAGGTAGGTGCTGTCACCTATTAAAAATATACAAAAAGATACATTTTTACTATAGGACAATAAAATAAACAAACAATATGGATTGATAATCTCAAAAAACAATCAACCATTACCTAAAAGCCATGCCCCTTGTGAATGTCTCTCTGCGTAATCTACACCATATTGATCACAAACCTGGATTTTCAAGGAATGGTAGCTCTTACTATTCATAAAAATCAAAGACACCATTCCCCTAAGGACCAGAGCTATATGTGGGCCATTTATGGCCCCTATAACATGTGGAAAATCACCAATGGTGGTNAAATGCTATTTAACCTGCACAATGGCTTCCTCATCCAATGGCATGTATGTACAGTAAATTAAATCTTCGTCTTGCAACTCAAATGGCCACAGTGCTCTACTAAAAGAAGATTGGGACATCCCTGCTGCAAAGCCCATGACCTTCTGGAAGTTTTCAAAGGCACAGAACTGTAACACCGCTAAAAGTTTAGTGAGTGGTAGTATTGCTGTTCAGGTGTCAAGGTTTTCCCTAAGGTCCTTCTGCACTATTTCTAGAGTTTCCAGGATTACATGTAAGGTGTGATGGAACTGCCACCTCACATTATCATCTGACAACCCAAAAAGACTGACACAAGGCTTATTTGAATCATTATCTTAAAAATAAAAAAATATATATCTTAAGCAATAATGTCCCCAAAAAATTTACAAAATGTATGGCATTCCAATATGCTGTAAAATGCACAAAGCCAGAATGTAAACAAACATATGTCATATGTACACATCTTAAACATGTCATATGTACGCATCTTATAAAACTGCCTTGTACATTGTGACATATTTATCATCAATTATTTTGCAGAACCAGTGTCTTACAACAGTGTATACTTAGGAACAACATGCACTTAATAAGAAAATATGTGTAGTGACACACACGCATATCTAATTACTAAATGTGTTAATGGAAAAGTGTAGATGTTGCCCAGAACAACCAAACAAATTATACAGTAGCTTTATTTTTTTATATTTTCTCAAAAAATGAAACAAAAGAAAATACAAATCTTAGTGGTTAATATGAGCAACATCACCATTTTAGCAATCCTGGGCCTAAATTAAGTAAACAGGGACATTGGAGGTAAATTGAAAAGCTCCAATCTGATTGGTTACTATGGGCAACATCCACGTTTTTAAATCTCCCTGCAACCTCCCTGCTTGGTACATTTAGGCACTGGTGTTTGACAAATATGTCACATTGTAAACATGGTAAGCAATGAGGCCAAATAATGGCACAAACAATAAAATCAAGATTAAAAAATATTCAAAATCCTTACAGAAAAATTACATATGCTCATAAAAGAAATCGCTGAAAGCTAATGTATACTCAAGCAACAATTAAAAGAATAAAAACAAAATAAAAAAATAAAACACAAAGGACAAAAAATATCACATATAAATATTACAAGAAAAACATAATTAAAGACTAGGATTCAACTAATTACGTCCTTTTAATAAAAAAAAAAAAATTGTAAAATGCTAACAATGAAATTGACAAGAACATTATTACCTACACAATACTATATTTAGTAAAATAAATACCAAATTGTTTATTTAATAATACTACTACACTACACTAATACACACTGAAAGCCAATCATCAAATTTTAGTTTAAGTGCTAANCTTAAAAACAAAAAACCTATCCATGCAGCCAAATAATACAAATCCTAACATAAAACATATTAAACATTTAACTTCTTAGAAATGTTGCTACAAAGCTTCCAAGAAAGCATGTATCAAAACACTTTATTATGGTTTTAAAGGTTACCTATAATTGCATCAAAGACATGCACTTACAATCGTGAAAGCTGGATATAATTGCTATGGCCAATCCTAATGAAACTTCACATATGATGGAGACTGCTCCAAACATAACAAAACAATATCTCAGAAGAAAATAAACTATTTACGAGGTTGAAACCCTTCCTTAAAGCAACCGCATGCAAACAATGCGGACAGCAACATATACGGCTGAAAGTGTTTATTACGCTCCACAGTTGCTAATTAGCATTCCATTTCTGACAGATTCCTAACTACCATAAAGCTGCACTAATGGAAATACAAGTAACCCCCATAGTAGATCCATTTGGCCTCTCAGCATGTGTATAGTAGTTGGAGTGTGTACACCAGAATCCAGTCCAGTTCAAACCATCATTTACTTCATGGTTCTAACCCTCCTGAATCAGGCTTCAGAATTTGCAGGGCATGCCAGAATTTTTCTAAGATCTTTTAAATCTCATCACTGGCTTTACAATTATTAGTTTCAAAAGGACATAGTTAATGATATGTTTCATTATTATCACAATTATTCTTGTTAACAGAGGGATGACAAAAATACTGGGGACATTTTAAAAGATGACCACAGCCATACCAGTCTGTGAACTCATAATCCCATTCAGTATTGAAAGCTAAGCAGGACTGAGAGTGGNCAATACTAGGTAAAAAGCCTACTAAAAGAATGGGTGCTATAGATTCAGTGAGATAGTTCTTTATTATAAGAGATTTTAGTATTCACTTTGGTGGATCCTAGGGAAAATCACCCCATCTGCGGGACATCCATGAGAACGATGGCCATTATAAATAATGAAAACCCTGTAAAAAATAGAAAAAAAATAAATAAAAATATAGTTACTGCACAGATGTCTTCGCTGGGCACCGAAGTGGAGCCCAGCTCCTTCTCCCTATGAACCGGCGTCTCCGTCTTGCACAGAGAGGATTTTTCAAACCCTTTCTAATAATGATGCTGAGCAGGGCCCTATATTTAGTAAGAGAATGTTTACAAGAAGAAACAAATGTAGCGTTTAGTGGAATTAGAATGACTCTGCCTGGATAAATGTGCAACAATGTAAATAATCTTTTTCCACAGGCTAACAACAAAAATATTTCTCTTTTTCGGCTCCCCCCACTCTTCACTGTAACACAGTTCTGCTTCCCTAAAATCACCTCATCGCTCTGCCGATTAACTTTTTGTACCCTCCTCTTCAATCAACTTTGCCTCACTTCACAAGACTTCTCAATTTATACCCTTGTTAACCGTTTCAGCTCTCATTGATACCCCGTTAAAACTGATGTCTACTACCTGGGCAGTTCACTCAGCGTGAATGGCGCAGTACTTTCTACCTGGGCAGTGTTGCCCGGGTCTACTACCCGGAACATAAGAAGGGTTTTACATTGCNCCATTCCGGGTAGCTCCCAGTGTCAACGGTGCCTTTCCAGGCAGCGCTGTTCACTGTTGTAGAGGTGTAATTGGTGTAGACATTGTCCACGTGGACGATGTCTACAGTGCTGCTGAATTGCCGATGGCTTGTGTGTACTAACAGGTGCTGTATCACCCAAAGCACAACACTGAATTTGCCCTTAGTACACATCATGTAAACCTGTGTTTAAAATAAAGTACTTGTTTTATCTTTATTTATTTATATTTTGTTCAATTTTTTATTAATATTATTTTTTTTATTAATATTTTTATTATTTTCTATTATTTTTTATTAATGTTTTATTTTTTAATAACTTTTTATGACTATCTTTAATTATGTTTTTATTAACATTTTTAGTTACTATTTAATTTTTTTGTAATAGGTTTTTTATTGTATTTATTATTATTTTATATTTGGAGTGCACAGCAGGTTACATCTAAACAGGAGCACAAAATACAGTATTACATAGAATCTGAGGTACAAAACAAGGAATATCAACACATAACAAATAGCTTACACAAAAAAGGTGCATTAAATATGTATAAATAGCAAGAGAACAGCAGAGCATGCCCATTAAAACCAGTGGAGAGTGTTTGGCATTAGGCAGTTAATGGGAGAACAGCAAGATCTGAGCTGGAGGAGTGGCACAAGGAGATAGGTATATTAAGTATTGCCATCAGTGAAAAAGATAGGAGGAGGATAGCACCCTATACTCATACCAAAAGGTTTGCATAAAGCAATGAAATATTTGGCATTTTATCGAGTCCGGCAGGGCATGAATGAAGCTTTCCCAGATGTCGAAGAGCAAATGCACTCTATCCTCCTTTTGTCGGGAGGCTTCCAACCAATCCATGCTGAAGAGTTGATACAGTTTAGATTGGAAAAGGGAATGGGTAGGATTACCAGGGTAGTCAGTGTGAACGAGGTATGGCACTGCGTCTCTTGCTTTTATAGTTAGGGGAAAGCAGAGAGGAGACCTAATTCTATTTTTAGTTCCTCAGACCCCCAAAATTAGCCCCAACAATGTGGCCCTGTGCTTCTGCTTCCATCTTCACTCTGCAACAGATAATGAGCTGGGTTTTTACTTGTGGCAGGAGCCGTCCCTGCACTCTTGCCAAACAAGTTTGTGATTGTTAAACAGCTAACTTTTACCTTGCACACTCTGCCCACCGTTGTTCCCAACTGGCTCTGAACAAGTGGGGGTACTCTTACACCCAGGGTATTCCAATGCATAAGTTAAGTCTGACAATCCACCAGAAGCTACATTTTGAAACCTGTATCCAGCCACTGGTTATAACTAGGTTACAGAAATGTAAAGTAGAATTCCAACAACTGTTTGTTCTAGTTCCATTTAATTGCATTTTATTTTACCTTAATTATAGAACAAATGTAAAATGTTGTATACTTTCCAAATGTTTAAAACAAAATAAAATGTGAATAACTATAAACAGTAACTGTGATGCAATTGTAACATTCTGATTTACCACTTTATATATTCACAAAGGATTAAACAGTACAACTTAGCTATCCGTAATATTAACTTGCAACCCTGGATAGAAAATTTGATCCCAATGCCCACTGAAATAATTACTTCAAGTGGCACTGATAATTACTTCAAGTGATGCTTAATGTAACCTCTGCAAGTAAAGAGGTTAATGAATCAAGCTACGACATTTCTAGCAGCAAGGATTTTAATGGCACGGTGCACTGAAATTCTCAATGATATTGTAAGACTTAATGAAGCGATTCTATCCAGGTCTTTTTGGCATTAAAACAACATTTTACAAGTCAGTGTGACAGTAAAACATATTATTAATAGTTCCTTGCTGTGGGGCAAGCTTTCAGTTTCTAATGATGTTTAGCTGATTTTAGTGAAGGGCAACATGGTCATTACGTGGGTGAGGGTAATTTCTATCAATATGTTTCTATACCAGCTAATAACACGTAAAGGAAATGCACCATGTGCTATGCAGATATACTAGATACCATCAAGCTAATTTAAAGTACATTTTAATGAGACCGTTTTTGCACTAAAATTAATTTATATATTGACATATTAATATATTATAGCGTCTTTTCAATTATTATTCATACAATTTTCCTGTCTCCAGACTGTGGCCAGAGCAACGAGTCATAAAAATAATTCTTCTGCTTGTTAACCTACCACATTTGGTGTTAGCCTGTGTACCATTCTTAGCTTCTTGGATTTGCATGATTTTTTTCACGGTTTTGTATAACATCATAGGATGGTGTCAACATTTTAAGTACTTTTAGTAAATAAAGTATTCACCCAGAGTAACAGCAAAAACAAGCTATGTTACAATGTGAGGAATACATTTACATTTGATTATTTTTGCATGCATAAAAATACTAGACTTAGCTTGTTGCACACAAATAAAGAAGAACTTTCATTTATATTTGTGATTTAGAACTTAGGTTTGCGAACACCTTTCTCAGTTCTGCTTAAATTTTGTAGCATGTAAGGACCGAATTCATAGTTTTTGCGGTCGCAGCGAGCGGCCGCAAGGTACGTTAGATTCTGAGCTACGCAAACACACAGCTCAGAAACGTGCACAGGGAAAGGGGCATGCCATATGTCCCTCATTTTAACGTATTAAAAAAACACAGAGAGCACACAGTCCTAAGTGTGCTACACATTCATAATTGTTTAATCAAGGTATACATCTGTACCTTTGCCTTTCAAATTCTACCCCTTTAAGCTCCTTGCAACCGCAACACACTGTCAAAGACTTGGATTGCACAATATTATGAATAGCTTACTGAATATAAAAAGAAGTAAATTATTGTAAAGTGCTTTAATAAATAATATTAAAATAACACTCAAAATCATTGAGTAATGCAGTTTACATCTTTGCAGCAATGGACAAACACATTAGGGTATATTTACTAAGCAGGGAGATTGCAGTGAAATTCGAATTTGGGGAAGTTGCCCATGGCAACCAATCAGATTTGANCTCTCAGTTTCATTTTATACTCTGGAGAATGTGAACTCAAATCTGATTGGTTGCCGTGGGCAACTTCCCCAAATTTGAATTTGACTGCAATCTCCCTGCTTAGTAAATATACCCCATTGTTGTAAATAACTTACTGTAAAGGTGGACCTNTTAGTGTTTCTGTAGCTTGTAGAAGCATGATACTGGAGGAAAGAAGACTCAGAAAGCACTCTAGTAAAGAACATAAATGATGGGAAAGGTGTTGTTGATGAGGGGAGGTTGTAAATTAGTGTTGAGATGATTTTAGGGATATAATATTGATTTGATATATAGGGTCTGATCTAAGGTCTAGGAAGATTTGTCCTTTTTGTGCTGTTTTTCCAAACTTTCAGTTAGCACCAATATGTCCTGGATGAAATTAGTGTTTGCTTCCAAATACAAAATGACTATCAATAAATAAATAAAAGTCATTTTAACGGATCAGGATACATGTTTTCTTTACTATTATATGTAAATACAGCTCGGTAACATCATACATTTAACATTTCATTCAATGCAAAATAGTAAGGAATCTTTATGAAATGTAAGGTAGTTTTTGGAAGGGCTTCTAGGTTAAGTACCCCATTGAGCTGCTGAAACTGGCATTTCAATGCATATTACATTACCTCTTCTTGTGGGCTCTTAACCAATGTCTCAAGATAGGCATAACCTTGATGCATCTTTTGGAAAAAGTTTAGCTATTATNTTTATATATATATATATATATCACACTCAAATATCAAGACAAATTCCAATACTATAAATAACATTCATTTTATTAGCAAACCTAGAATACACCTGTATGAAATTCTCTAAGCTTCAAGCCTGAATTTACTTGTCNATAAAAAGACTGTGTGGGAGAATCTTGCAGTAACTTTTAATAGATACAGGTATAATAAAACTGACAAGCTATTTGTTTCCTCTCCCTTTCTCATCTGCTCCTCTTGCTGTTCATAACTAAATTGAACTACGAACTGTAAAATCTTGTCAGCAGAAAGTTTGCATAGATGCGATAGACAGAAGAAATTTCCATTAAGTCTTATGTGACAGGAGGAAACATTACAGAAATTGCGTAAAGAGCTGAAAATGTGGCATGGTAGGGTTCATATTTATCTCAGTTTGCAGTACTAAATGCATAAAAGGGCAGATTCCAGCAATTCCATTGGTTTGCATATACTATTCCTGTAAATAACTTGTGTTTTATACATATAAATGTTTACATAAAGCACATACAGTATAAATCAAAGGAAACATTTCAAATATATAACATATTTTAAGTAATTTGTGTTGAAACTTTTCCATAAAAAGGAAAATTGGAAGATATAGCCTGCTTGTCACTTCATATATAATAATTTAATAAATGAAAAACCCTACTGCAAAGCTTTATGAGTACTGCAAAGCTTTATGAGTAAATTAGAGTTAAGCTTGAAAAATTTACCTCTGAAATGAGATTCTTTTGTTATAGCTGCACAATACAAGCAAGCTCTGTGTATTTTCATGACCATATACATTGGTTGAGAATAGTCTAGTACAGTATAGTAAAAAAGGTTATGATTGATGTGGTCTATTTGTCTGCAGGGCTGGTGCGCTCATTAGGCAATTTTAGGTGATCGTCGGGCTAAATAAAAATAAATAAATAATGGGAGGGCAGGCATCAATATTTTAATAATAANAAGATTTCCTCCTAACTGCCACCCTCGATGGGTTCCAATGCGACATGACGTCATCACACCAAGTGAACCAGACCGGGGTCTAGGTCTTGCCTAGGATGCCCAGAGACCTAGCACTGGCCCTGTTGGTCTGAATGTTAATGTGAAGAAACAATAAAAGGAAACAATGGACCAGATTCAGCACTTATTGAAAATAAGATTGGAAAGGGTTGGCAACTTTTATTTTTTCCCAGGAGTTATTTCACTAAGTGAGGTTACATTTAGTTAAATGGCATTGTGGTTAAATAACATTGGAATAATATGCGATACCCCAGGAAGCCCTGTTTACTATGCCTTTAAATTTGACTATGTCCCTGCTTAATGGTTAAGCTGGGGTGGGAGTGTGCAGAGATTGGGGTGTGCACACCTGGAGTGAGAGAAGCCAGATCGCTAGTGATGTTTTGGGTGAGGAGCTGCGATTTTGGCTTCACCAATTCTGGTCTTCAGAGAAGACTGCTGGGATCGTCTACCAAGGCTAGAGATCCAGAGGACCACTAAGGACAGCCTGCTGAGTGACCTTACTGCAAGGAGAAGATTTTGTTGAAGGATCGGAGCTGCGTAGAGAGGCCAAAATCCCTTGACAGCAACGACAGTCGTTTGGATCCCATGGGACACTTTTGGTAATCATACACATTACTCACTTCCAGCCACGTTAGTGAAGGAACACCCTGGCCTGCAACTAAGGATAACATAGGGTACTCACTGCAAGCATTACATTCAAGTTAAGTTTTGTTGGAAAACCCATGGATCACTTTGCTTAACTTTAATAACAAATCTGGCCTTGATATAAATGCATTCATATGTCAGTAAACAAACTCAAGTATCTTAGGAACTCCAGGGACAAACCCCTTGACCAAGTGTCTGAAGTTTTTATCTGCATAAAGTGTCATGTGACTGTGCCCATATAAATCTGTAGTAGATTCACTGAATATTATTTGTGCTGACTTGTCATAGATCTTGTAAGTGTTTATTAGGAAGATAAGATAGCGGGAAATGAGAGTAACCTGATAGTTAATAAGTTATAGTAAATTAGATTAAGAAAAGTTATAACCTGTTACAAATGAAAAGAAAAGGGAGAGGATGTAAGAAAAGGAGAAGTGTCCGGGGTTCCCAATGACGGCAGGTGCGTGACCTGGCATGCCTATTCATGGAAATCTGGTTGCCTATTCATGGAAACCAGCCACAGATTTTGCGACCCTACCTTACCTTAGGGTCATGGGGAAAGGAAAGTAAGCATGTTCTTACCTGTAAGTACTCCTACTGGACACATCGCCTCACCTGGCCAAACAAATAAGATTAGAGGTATAACCTACACTATCTAACTAGCAACTGGATATGCTAACAGAACAAAGGGTAACACAGAAACAACATTTGTCTTAACAACTTTATTCAACCTTATATAAGTCTTAACCGTTAACACAATACCTCACCTCTTGGTCAGCCTCAGGCTCCTTCCAGGATTGCTTTGCTATTACTAACTTCCTTACTCACAAGTAAAACTTCAGTGGTGATGCAGGGGTGGCACAGTCAGTAACTAGGCACCATTAACAGGTTATATTACTCTTAACAGAGGGGTGTAAGAAGGGACTTACCAGGGCTTAGGAGCCTGGGCCCTAGTGTCCGTACAAGTGGTTGTCGGAGGGGAGATGCAAGCCAGTGGACAGATAGTGACTGCTTACTTACACGAGCAGGCACCCACCTNTCTCCTACCTGCGCAGGACACTCTGCTCCCCCTGGGACCAAGGTGTTCGGGACAAAAGTCATTCAGGTACTTATCACTAGGTGCCAGATACCCAGGGGCCCAAAAACTTTTTTGCAGGGCCNAGGGTCTCTGACAGTCTGAACCACTGCTACAGTTTTGTCGCTCCCACAGCATCTCCTGTCTGGTGTGGTCTCTTCCCCCACTTGGTTTGCCTTCGACGTCTTATTGCATGACAGATGCGTTTTCTTTATTGACTGCAGCATCTCCTTCCACGCATTCCATCTTCTCCTCTTGATTGAAGCAAAGGGTCTTCTGTCCTCTGTTGCTACGTAGATCTACGACGTCCATTCCTTCGACTGTGGCTTTTATACACTCTGCCAGGGCCAATGACGTGGCAGCTGCAACTGTTGATTGGCCAGCAGCTGCATATCTACATGTAAAGCCCTTGGTCCACAGTGAATCTGGAAGAGACAGCTGCGGGCTGGTTGTTTCCATTTCCCTGCCGTCAGGATCATTTGCCCAGACCTCTACATTTTCAGTGCTTGGCCAATGCATAACATTATCCATTCTGTATTTCTTGGAATAAATTACACATTTTTAGCATTCCACTGTTTCCCAACGTATAGGCATTACTTAATACAATTAAAGTTTCCTATAGTAACAGTTTTGTATTGTATCTATTTTTGTCTCCATACAATGACATTAAAATAGAAGTTAACCCCTTCCCGCCCTGCACCGTATATATACGGCGCAGCGGGAAGGTCCTTCGTGACGAGCNCCGTACATAGTGATTGAAGCTGCCATCTTTACTGCTGCTGGGGGGGACCAAAAATATTGCCCCCACCCTGGCACCCGCGGCTTTAAAGGGACAGAAGACTGACAGATCAGTAAGATCTGTCAGTCTTCTTATAGTAAGCACAGATCCTGTGCTTATTTTCCACAAACAGGCTATTAGTAGCCTGTTTTTGAATGAATAAGAGCAGGATCTGTGTAAAAAAATGTAAAAAAATAAAAAAAATAATAAAAAAA
>JABWIB010009937.1:8252-21959 GCA_016617825.1 Platyplectrum ornatum | reverse complement strand
AGATAAATTGTTCCAATTAAAAGAGTTTTTCAAGAGTGGACAAAACCATGTTGAATTGCAGGGGAGGTAAAATGAATGTCAGTGTGTGCATGCAGGGAGAACACTTTATTTTGCATTTTGCACACATATACTGACCAGTGTTACTGTTACACTGTTATTAGACATAGGCTAGGAAACATAATCTCTCACCTGTAATACTGTTTGCAACTAATTAAATTTAAATCGCCTACAGTTTAACATGGTTTTGCCCACTCCCTTGTAAGGTGTGAGTCAATAGTACATAAAGTCTGCATCTTATCTGGTATCTAGTTATAACATAGAAGAGTTCTTGTTACATTGTAAGTCTCCTTGTCATGAAGTCATCAATGTTTGGTACTGTGACCTAGATACATCCTTCAAGAATTCTCTCACCAAAAGGCTAAAATGTAAGTATTCTGATCCCAAGCTTGTTAGAGCTGTGAATTGTGCGACTATTCCTATTACCAGTAAATTGAAGAAATATTCAGTTGTTATGTTTGAACTGCTGATATGTTTATATAAATGCACATAGAGGGTGTAGTGTTTGGTTTAAGTTACAATTGGGCATTCATTTTAGGGCCTACATTTGCTAAGCAGGGAGATTGCAGGGAGGTCGAAAAGTAGATTCAAGCTCTCGGTTAAATTTACATACTGGAGAATGTGAGAGCAAATCTGATTGGTTGCTGCTATGGGCAACATCCCCACTTTTCAATAACCCTGCAATCTCCCTGCTTAGTAAATTTAGGCCTAGGTGTCACCTTTCACTGTATACCCACCCACTTTGTTAAACTATTTGAATTTAAAAACATATGGATGACTCAGGTTTGAAGTCCATCTGTGCGAAGGCTAGTGATATAATAATATAATATGGAAAAATGGAGGTCTATAACTGTCCCTTAGAGGAAGTAAAATGACTTTATTNCGACTTAAGTTCATAGACATCTTGTTGGTCACTGTGTGCAGAAGTGGTTGGTATGGTGGGGGCATTTGAGGATAAGGACACACGTTGTTTAAAAAAAATGTTTCAAGAAGCAATATGTACAGAAATGTTTCTTTTATTGTAGAGACCAAAGTGCCCATAGCACATGTATTAAAAAGCATAAATGAGAAATATTTATTTTTCACCAAATGAACTTGTGTTTAATTCTCTCTATATATAACACATATATATATGTTACAATTTCAATAAAAAATAAATGTATTTCACTGGAAAAGCATAGTTTTTGTTCAGTCTTTTTGTTTGATTTATGTAAACTGCTTTCAAGAGGGATGTTATACATCAGTGGAATTTCATGTTCTTCTTTAGCTTTAGCTAAGCCCACATGTTGATGTCCTCATTAAGTCAAAACACTGAAACAAGCAAAAAATAATATACATTAGAAAATAAATTTAACCTGTTGACGTAGAGAGCAAAACATTATATACAGTAGATGCATTTTGGGGGAATTTTTGATATAGCTGAGACATGGGTGCTGATTACATTAATACACCCATACTTTCCTGACCTCAATTTGGGAATATATGAAACGCCTTCCCTGCTCCCTTTGAAAGCAGGCTGTAAATCCTGCTCATCTGCATTCACACATTTTCTGGGCATGGGTTGTATTAAAAAAATGCAAAATACAATATAACACAAATAAAAAAACCTTACTCAAAATAGTTAATGAGTCTCAGTATTAATCTATTCTAAATAGTAATGACTGTGATTTNAAGCTATTGTTAAGATATTGAAAAGCTATTGTTTATTTTAAACATGTATTAGTTGTTTCTTTTGCCTAACACTTAAATTGTAGTCTATTACAGAATTGTGTATGATGATGTGACTAAGAGTCTTCTGTTATCAGTAATCAGTAATCCTAGCAATCATTATCTTAAATAAACCCCTAGACCCTTTTAATAATATAAAAGAGATAATGCATAGCATATCTGTATAAAATGTACAAAAGGAAAAATTTCAAAGAAAAATACTTATGTAAGATTTATGTAGAGAAGGTGAGTGAAGAGCAGTATGGAAGAGCTGAATGCTCCCTGACTTAACAACAGAAAAGCAGTGGAAAGATCTCGGGNAAGCATACTGCATCCAGAAAACGCAATCACCACCCTGCGACTGCACATGTACAGATTAGCAGCTGATCNCGATTTATAAACAATTTAGGTTTCAGCTTAATGATGGGGTCATTAAGCTNAAACCTAAAATTGTCTGAGACAAGGAGTGACAGTGTTCACCTTCCATGCTGCAGGTATGAAGCAAGGCCTCCCCACTGGCTTTATCTGCAAGGATCCACCACAGGCCAATGGCTAGGCACCACATCACAGAAGGACATCACTGCAGACCTACTACAGTAAATAGTGTATGTGCAGACCAATTGAATGCCGCTATGTCAGTGGCTGTCCAATTGGAAGTCACCAATTCTGAAGTTCCAACTCTAGAGTATACAAACAGCTGCACCAGTACAGCAAGCAGCAAACCGGTGCAGAAAGTCGGAAGAAAGGGACTTCCGAGAAGACGTAAAGGAGCGTTTATAGGTTGACGGAAGACACAAGCTACTTCTTTGTCCTAGATCACCAGGTAAAAGTATTAAGCCCAGCACCAGGTAGCATCCATGTATTTAGGAATATTGGCCACTTTATCTCCATCCACATTGTCAAGGCCTAATTGGCTTAGGTACCTCCAGCTATAGCGTCATTAGACCTGGTAGGTCCCACTATACATGCCTTCATCATTAATTGGCCCAGAAATCTCCCTTCTTCAGTTCTACTACCTGTCTAGAAGCCCTAACACACACAATTAAAAGGTCTGTTAAGCTACACATCCCTATTGTGTCATTACATTAGACCTAAGAGGCCTCATACACGGTAACGCTGTAGTGTAAGAAGATTTGTCTGCAGATATAGTCACATATACTTTGGGCTGAAACGACTCTTTCTCTGGTCCGACGGAGTACAGTGGCTAGTACATATCCCGTCAAAGGTACACTATTCTAGTGCAGCTGTATTACTGTTACCCTGCTATTTAGTAAAGACAGAGAGAAAGGGAAAGTAAACCAGTCAATGGAGGCATGGTGCAGCTTGGTGGGTGTACGCTAAAGGTGTGTGAAAAATTCTTCCAAGGGTGAACCAGATAAGTTAATTTATAACTGACATATTTTTAGTTATTTTCTTTGACATTGTTGTGCTGTTGTATTTGCAAATTTTAAAAATCTGTTTGGCTCATAGCTCACTTAAGTTAAGAAGTTAGTAGGTAATAGGAGTATTTTTCCTCAGTTAGCATAGTTGAGGATAGCATAGAGAACTAGGATAGGTTGCTTGTTGTTTTATGCAGGTGCTACTTGCAAGTCTGCCACACATGTTTCTGGAAAGACTAACTTTCAATTTCATTCTTGTGTGGCCCTCATCAGTTTGTAAAGGTAGGGTCCCACCATTTGTGGTTGGCGGANCCTATGCTCTTGATGGTTCCTGGTTTCGATGGCCATAGGGTGTCCTCTGAAGTGCCATATAGGTCAAGCTCCTACTGTCAGAGAGAGCTGCTGGTACATGTCTTCTTTATGATTCCACTTTTCTGTCCTCTGAACTATTTTGTTAGATATGTCCAGCTTTTCCCACACCAGGAGATCTGTTCCTACTGTCCCTTTCTTCTGGATCGCAAGATGTCACATGTAAAAGCAGCCAGAAGTGCCATAAACAACACCTGAAGATGAAAGTACACGCCATTGTGTCACAGAAGCACAGCTGCCAGGTAAGACCATTCAAGTGGTGGTGGGTTCGTAGGAACGGCTATCTCTACCACAGCACCAAACTTTACAGATGGGAGGCAGTTGTAGATAAATGAGTCACCCATAACTGCCTTACACTAACTGCTACTACATTAGATACATAGCTGAAGTAATTTCCCCAGACAACATCATACACAGTGCCACAGCATTATAAACTGCTGTGGAAGACAAGTCATATCTGAAGCTAGTGGGAGCACCACGAGAGCCCTGAACGGAGCCCTGGTTCAATGTCCTTGGGTCATTACTNCATACTGATGTCCATAAATTGTCAAACTATGAAAGTCTTTAGAAACTAATCAAGAAATAAACTGTACAATCTTTCTTTGTAGAAAAGCACAGAATAAGCTTTTCCTATGAACTATGGACATTCGCAACCATTTAACATGTTGACANTAACTATGCCTTGTGCATGAATGAACAGTTAAGATTAACTTCTTATGTTATAAGGAGACTTTCTAATTTGAGGCTATAACTGGTACTAGTTGTGCTGTGTCATNCATACCAATAACATTCAGTTTTTAGTTCAACTGCTATATTTTACTAAAANAAAAATCCAATTCATTACTTACTTACAATAGTTACATTTCTCCAAAAGCACAAATTCAGCAATGCTTAACCAAAATCAAAATAATTCTACTTATATTAGATGTGTACTATGTACATTATATTTTTTTTATGAATTTTGAATGAAGTATACACTTTTCAGAAAGTTAATCTTACAGCTAAAATGTAGAATAAATTCAAGTGAATTACATAACAACATAAATTCCTTTGCATTAGTGATCTAAGAGCTACAGACTTTGGAAGTAAAACCTGATAATTGGGATTTATAAAGTTTAGCCATTGTGACTCAGAAAGTATAATTGAACTAAAAGCTTTTATAGAGTGAATGACCTTTCAAGGATTACTGTAAAGCTCTGGNGACATTATGGCAATAACCGTAGTCAGATTTTCTGTTGAAAACACAATCAAATACACTTTAGGTTCTAGACATGTACAGTAAAAAAATGTATATATATGACCAAATTTAAAAAAGAATATTTAAGCAGCACTTTGAAAGCTGCTGGAAGCTATTATTGAACTATACGTTTTTGAATATCACAGCTGTAGGTTCGACATACAACAAACCCCCGTGCTTTTACGAAAAGCATTCAAAAATATCAGAATGGTGATTTGTAAAGGAAAGGCTCAAAATAAATCTCAATGTACAGTATGAATGACCAACGTTCAAAATGGCATTATGTTATGAAGATGTATTCTGATTTATTCAACCTGTAAACTAACCTTCAATTCCACTGTAAGCTACTCCTGATCATTGCTTTGGGTTTCTCAGAAAGTAGTGCATGTTGTATTAAATGAAGGATCCCCCAAAAAATGTACTTGAAGTCTCTTGTTACCATAGGAAATGGGTGAAGTATGAGTCCCACAATAAATGTAGGATAATATTTGATACATTGTAACAACTCTCAGCTGTGATGCTAAGATAAGTCTGACAGTAATGGTGCTGATAAATGGCACCCTGTGCATAAATAGATATATTCTTGTTCTGTGAGTTATTCAGGGGATCATTAATTGTTAATATTTTTAATGTAATATTTTTGTTTCTTAGCNGAGAAACCACAAGGCTGTAATTCTGCATTAGTCCATGTCTTCAATGCTATCTCACTTTCTGCAACTCCTGTCTCAGCCATGATGGTAAAGGTTGTCCCAGTCTATGCAGAAGTCTTGACAATTCAATGTTGTGGTCCTGGTAATAGCTTGAAAGAAAAGTTCTTGACTGCAAAGAAAATAATTGGTGGTTATGACAACTTATTTCCCATAAAAGTGTACAGTACTTTAAAAAAGAAAACAGTATATGTGTGTGTGTATATATATATATATATATATATATATATATATATATATATTCCGTAAACAGTGTACTACAGATAACGAATGACTGATGTCCATTGACTACTAGACATATAATCTGCTCTCGTTACAAAGGTGCACAGAGACGGAAAAGTCTCCTGTCCGTAGTGAAGGAACATCATTAAACTAAACTCACCAGAGCCATAATGAAAATTTTACTGCCTGCTGAAATGAACTTATTCAATATGAATATCAATTATTCTTTACCCCCTTCATACTGGGAAGTTTCCTGTCTTACACTAGCTGCTTTGCTGCATAAAACTGATTTTCATACAAAAATGTCATGTTATTAATTTAAATTGGTTTATTTATCATTATCATTTTAAACTTCTAANTTGCAAGAAATGTATCACACAGTTTATGACTTGTCTGATAATAAAAGCCAATTTTGTAGAAGATTTTTCCCTTGACGAAGGTGTTAATATCGCTACCATACACGGCGCAAAAATACGAAAATAATATGTAACACAGNTTTTTTAGTCAGTTTACAGGTGTGATACATTTTAACCTGGTATTGAGAATGAACTTGCACACTGAAAAAAAACAAAACTAGCAGCACCAGCTGAACTTAATTTAAAGATGGAGGTAGGGAATAACATTAAGATCTATTGGATAAATTCCCATACATATAGGATAAAGGGGCTATGTTTAGCTGTTTGAATAGATAATGATTAATAACATAAAGTACATATACNAATTACCTCTGTATCCATGGCAGGGTACTTGCGAACTTTACTCTTTCCAAGGCATTTCGTTTTTCCACCATCCAACAGTTGGCACCAGAAGCCCTTTTCTGTGCTGAATCTAGAAGGACATATTATTCAGAGATTTCAGTAGTCCCTTCTACCAGTATTAATTAGTAACCATGAACACTGTGGTATACAGTGGAACACTGATATATTACAGGAAATAAAGACAATGGCCTAAATTCACTAAGCGGGGAATTTGCTGGGGAATTGAAAAGTGGGGATGTTGCCCATAGCAACCAATCAGATTCAAGCTCACATTCTCCAGTATGTAAAAAGAAACTTAGAGCTCGAATCGGATTGGTTGCTATGGGCAACATCCCCACTTTTCAATTCCAAAGCAAATTCCCCNCTTAGTGAATTTAGGCCAATGTGTGATTAATTCAATTTATTCATATGAAGGCAAACTGGCTTACAATATTGAAAAAATTATTAAAATAATTTACAAATGTTGTGTTTGTGTAGTCTCAAACAACTAAAAAAGTAAGGCAGCACCCCCAGGCTCCTTTAGTAAAAGTCTAAACTGCATTGCAATTTTNTTTTTTATTTTTGTCCATTAAGTTTTTATTGAAAATATGAACATAAGGGGTACAGGAATCAAAAAGGGGAGAAAGAGGAGAGAACATACAGAAATATACCACATCACAAATGGAAGCCTAAAATTACTCAACATGACAGAAACAGGATCATGAATCAATATGAATAGTATGCTTTATATAGGCAGCAAAAAGAGCTGCAGAGTTGAACCCCACAGAGGGAGCCACCAGATTTTGTGGCACTCTGGAGATTAAAGGAGTAGGCCATCGGAGGACATAGCAGGAAATGAGGATTGCAAGGGGCCTTACAAGGAAGCTCTGGCAAGCCCATTGAAACCACAACATTAATGGGGGTTAAGCAGAGGAAGAGTAAGGGTTATTCAAAATCTCCATAGTACAGCAGTAGGTGTTTTGGCCTTCAACCATACAACTGTGAGAAGTAGGGGAGATTTAAAGCCCAAAAGAGTCTTGGTGGCCAACAGGATCTGTCCCAGCACATAGCTGTCCGCAGAAAGAAAGTCAGGGGTAGTGATGGAGCAGTGCAAGTCCCAGGGTAAGGGAGATGGTAGTGCGATAGACATAAGACAGGAAACCTCAGACCAGAACGACCGCAGAAGATGGCAGTTCCAAAAGACATGGAAGACATCTCTCACGACTCTGCAATGCCTCCAATGCGATTTAGGTTGGATAGTCAGATCTTGTTGAGTCGGTCTGGAGTGAAGTAGAGGTGATGCAACAGTTTAACCTGTCACTCTGCATGGTGGATGGAGCNCAACAAAGAGACCAAAGAGGCGCTCCCACTGCGAATCTGAGATCCTGCTTCTGTGCAAGCTGGGAGGCAAAGTTTTAANACTTTTGACTAAAGACATTTCCTAAATAAGCCCCTTTTCTAGTTTCTATCTGTTCCTCTGCCCCAATATTGGTTACAGAGAGCTATAAGTCAAAGATTCGTTGGATTAAATTCTACTACTATTATGGTATATCAGTGGTTTCTGGAAGGAGTTCAGAAGAGAATTCAGAATTGTGACATGGCTAAATTAATGGATCTGTCATAATGTAGCAAAATCCTATTTAAATAAACATTTCAGTAGTTTATAAACTGACAATGACAAATGTCATGGAATGCAGTAGAAAAGAAAAAGCTTGAAAATTGTGGCTTATTTTACCTAGTGTTTACAACATTTCATGAGACATAACCTTCAGACAGGGTGGAAGTCGGCAGTTCTTCAGTCCTGTGCTTTCCACACTGCATATGCACAGATAAGTGCATGCACAGAAATAGCGCTGTCATATTTTCAGAGCACAGTGGACAGGTTGGGATGTCATGATGGGCAAATTAACAACAGTGGCTGCATTCCCTGTTACTGCCCTCTCTCATGCGGGAATTTCAGGTGATAGCAGGGCTTACACTGCTATACCCCTGACTTAAGTGATCCCTGTGGATCAATGGTCCGCGTTACCGATGATTCGCATGGATCCCCTAAACACTGCCTCAAANATGTAATTTACTAAACATTTACTGAACTATGGACGTTCTGTAAACTCTAGTTANCCTTGCTTCACTGAAATGCTTGTTGTGTACATCACATGTAATTATCATACCATTCTTATAATAAATTCTTAATTTGNATAAAAAAAGAAAAAGGAAACATTTGTAATTTCCCAATCTGCCTATAAATATCAATTAAAATCTTATATATGCCATATGTACGTATGTAAATGAATAACCGTACACCTGCCACTATAGAGATCTTACTATTTCTTATTTTATATCCACTCAACCCACGGTGTAATGNTTTCCTTAATTCCCCTGGAGAGCACTTTACACAATGTGCTTTGAAGATGAAGTGCAAATGTGCTAATCAAATATCTCCCTAGCACAGGTTTTGTCTAAAATAAGCATATTTTCTAACGATACAACAAGGCCATCATTATCCAAAGCTTTCCACTAAATTAACATATTATTCNGAAAACTTACACTTGTACTNTCTGATGGTGTTATGCNTCAACATAAATCTTAGTAGAATACAGTAGTCAAGCACCTATATCAAACACTATATTATCTGCATCACTTTATTTCTAATCAACACCAGTAGAAGAAACTGCACCCATCCTATAATTGTAAATTAAAGTCAGCGAAGTGTCAAAACATATGTTCTCTATTGGAAATGTCACTAGCTGTCATCATGTTAGTATTAGACTAAGAGCCGCACCAACTTACAAACATCTGGTTAGAATAATTAATTATAAGGGTGCTGTCTTCAGAGTCTTAATGTAAAATTAAAAACTAAGATTAGAGGCAGATAAAGTTCTTTATGCAATGCAGTCCTTCATAGTTATACAATAATATGACAGCATACTGGCAGATACCATGGAAAATGTATTTAGTTATTTAAAAATGCAAACACTCACATACAAGTGCATCATTAATATAAAAATCTTAATGTTGGCTAATTGAGACAATAATGAATCCCACCAATAATATGGTAAAAGATCAGAATACCATTGTAAAAGCTTAGTCTCCCTCTAAGCTAAGAAGACTTATCTATCCATTTCAGAGGTAACAACTTGTGACCATACAGTCGCACTTTTCCCTCCCTATGTGCAAAACAAACAAAATAAGGATCGTCCTCATGGGAAGAGTTCCCTTGGTGCACCTTGGAGTAGACTTTTGCATGAAGCACAAGGACTGTTTTTGTAATCTGCTATGTTAAGCAAATACAATAATGATACCATGAGACATTTGCATGACATGGTTAATTTTTTGTCTACATTTTAATAAACCATGCAATATATAACATATTACATTATTATTATTATTATTATTATTATTATTATTATTATTATTATTATTATTAAATGAATCTAAATATTAAAATACAAATACAAAGAGGGTGAAAAAATATACTTACGTTAAAGTCTCAGAGTAATTGAAATGAGGGACAACTCCTAAAAAATTCTGTACTTCATCCATTACAAGAGCTGGGTCACTCCTGAGATGTTGTCCATCTATAATTAACAGCTAAAATAATATTTCTGTGGATTAATATATACATTTTTTGCAATGTTCTTATACATTAGAAACACAAAAATAAAGGATATGTAATCCCTTCAAATATAATGATATGCTTTGCATTATATACTTTTAATGAATGACAATTAAAATTCATTCCCAGTTACAGGAATCCTTCTTTCCTGATTTGCTCACTATAATTACACTGTACATTCACTGTTTTAAACATATTGAACATTAAAATTAACTTGACCACTTTTTCACTATGGCCTGATTTATATTTATTATTATGATTTTTAAGGGTCTAAGGAAATTTTTTATCTTACATAATATACTGAAGGTGTCATTTTAACAGAATGTAAATCTCAGTTCCAATAGAAACATAAAAATTACAGAAACAATCAAAGCGGATAAGCCTAACAACAATATAATAAAAAAGTAATATTACCTGCGAAGGCATGAAGTAAGTCAGCCATCGTTCTATGTGAGTGGAATACAAGCCAGGCACAAGACATCTTCTCTGCAGGCTCTGTAACTCTAAGGAGGCTTTATTATCGGCAGTTATCACTTCATAGAAGCTATATTTTAGAGCGATGGGATCTGCATGAGATCGCTGATGCTGAAAGAAAAATAGAACACTTACTTCTTCAATTTCTCATACCATTCACCATTAACAGTTATTGAAGATGAACAATAATACTTTCTATGTGTGCCTTGCTTTTTCCATAATCTTCCATAATGCTCTTATGATCAGGAAAATATAAGTTTTGTAATAATTTCTTATTTAAAAAATCTCAAGTTAGCTTTTCAATGGGACTGAGGTATTCATTTACAGTCTTCCAGAAATTTCCAGAGAGTCGGCAACCCTAATTTGTCTAGAGGACATCATATTAACTTCTTCTACTAACTTCTTCTTCAAGAGCTAATATTCTAGTTATTATATTAGCTCTACCAAGATAGTCTAAATCTAATTGTATATGTATTTTTTCTTTGGCAAAGTTAAATTAAATAGCAGGACATGATTTGTTGAATTTTAAATAATAAAACATATTTGTATGTGAAACTGCTTATTTAAGTTGCTTAATAAATATTTAATTATAAAGGTATACAGTTTATCAGGATCCCTCCTAGGTAAAACCAAAAGACAGCAGCATAAGGGTTAAGGTGGAGAGTGTGATTTATGCAAATCCCGCCTGAATCTCCCCCCCCCTCCCCAGACGGCAAATTAATACTGTGGTTGGGTGGTTGGGTTTTGCATCCAGTCCTGCCCCCAATAGTAATGATCAGGGCAATGTGAATCACTGCCCGGGCCTTGGAAAAATTGCTGACTTTCCCTGGATAGTGGGAGAAATGCTCGAAATCCGGTAGTCTGCCAGATTTTCCTGGGAAGTTAGCAACCCTGAGTAATATTATCTTATTTACTTTATTTTAGTATGTTAGTATGTCTGATTAAAGCACAGTCACATAACACATTCGAATTATATAGATAAGGAAAACATACCTGATACCAAGAGTATGCTCGGTCAGATGGATCAATAAGAATGGTGATTATCTTTGCTTTTGGTAAGAGGGCAGAAACTCTCTTGGGTACTTCCTCAGTATGAAAATAATTAGTACTTTTTTCAAATAGGAAATCCGTGGTTGTGTTGGATGGATAAGGAAAAAAATCCATATACCTTGGAGACATCAAAAGAAAACCATATTTATTTGCAAAATCACAATAACTTTTTTTTTTAATAAAAAGTGTGTAACACATGGGTAATGCAGTATACTGTTCTTGTGCTTATATTTCACAGAAGGAGGTTTCTTATTCACAAAATGATTATCAGACACCATTTGCTTTGCCTAATTCTAAAAGAACAGCATGAATCAGTTAACACTTTATTGTCTTACCTACATACCTTTATACCAAACTCAATACATGCACTATGCTATAAATGTTAGATGACCGCCCTTCTAAAATATATAGTATTACAGACAACAAATAGATGCATAAAAAAATTAAAAAAAACACAAAGATAAATATTGTGATAGGGTTACCCTGCACCCAGAGGATGCTGGGGCTGATCCAGGATGCACATCCACCTGTTTTTCCAGTGGATGGGCAGGAGAAATGATCACTGTTCATAGACCGCGAGGGTACGCAGAAAGACAGGCACAATACTGTCCATTCATCTGCCTGCACGTCTGACTGTTATGTGCTCTATAGAGGGGTTTTTCTTTTTCTACTAGAAATCCTATAATCTGACTTTTTAGCAACTTGCAAAACAATCATGCAATGTACAGTTAGCAAAAATAAGTGTTTGGAACATTGAATTATGGGTCGGGGATTGTGAACACCTGTAAGTCTAAATAAGTATGTACCTGCAAGGTATGATTTGTACATACATATTATATTTCAATACTACTATATTTATGTAAAATTATTATTCACTACGTTTGTTTTTTATTTCAATGTTTTTTCATACTGTTATACATATAGGGTACATGACAACATAATAGAGTTTGTAACAATTTGTAAGAATTTGTAACAGAAATGTAATACTAATAATACATCTGGATCAAATTATTTCTTTCTTTCTTTCTTACCAGTCAATTCCTTTGTGATAGTTGTTTCCATTAAAGAACTGAACATCCTCAAAGGTCTTTGGGTTAGGAAAGTTGCTAATGATGTATGGGTGCATTAGTAGAAATAAGTAAAGTGCTGTTGTGCCTAGAGAAAGAGAACCAGTGACATATATGAGAAATGACTGCATCACCAGATAGACGTTTTTGTGTTATAATAAAAGTAAAATATAATGACAAAGTGACATATAAGGGCATGCACTTGCTAGACATATATAACAGGACTTCATGTATGGGCATATTTCTCTTAAGGAAAAATCCAATTCTGTTACGGATTTATGTCTTGACTATTTAGACTGGTTATATAAAAGGCTGAATTAGGTTATTTAATGGTCTTTNATTGCATCTGAAACAAGGACAATGTCACTGACCTGACATTTCAAAGCGCCAGCCAATTTCAATCTTTTTCAAAGTTACAGTATGTCCTTACAGCATAACACAGATGTCAAAATATTCTTTAAAATATTAATAGTTCATTGGGAGAATTAACGTAACGTCTTATATTTCACATTCTTTGCCATATTCCATTTGCTTATAAATGGTAAACTGACCATTTTGACATAGGCTAGGATTTCTGGATATCTAACTAAAAACAGAAAATATGTTTTGAAATGTAAGTTTTATTTTGATTATTTGCTGCCTATTTAACAACATACCTTTCATTATTCATTGTGTAAGATTAATTATTGTAAAAGAAGACTATTGACACTGTGCGGACACTGTCGACCACAATTCTGATCAACATTTATCTTGACGGGGCTAGTGTCCCAGACCAGGACTGAGCAGGGGACTGGAGCCATGTCACATGCAGCGGCAAGAGAGGGAATACAGATGGAAAGTTTCTATGTGGAAGCTTTCCATTTGTGTTACCTCTGCTGTTGCTGCACGCCTGAACTCACTGAGATGGCAATAAAGGCGTCTAAGTGAGCTCCCGGTCTTGCAAATTTTCCAAATATGGATAGCAGAGATTTAAGACACTTGGGGGTATATTTACTAAGCGGTGAGATTGCAGTGAGATTGGAAAGTGGGGATGTTGCCCATAGCAACCAATCAGATTCAAGCTCTCAGTTTCATTTTACACACTG
>JABWIB010009935.1:0-16318 GCA_016617825.1 Platyplectrum ornatum | reverse complement strand
GTAAACACGGGGTTAAGAATATAACCCAAGTGGGGTTAAACCCACTGGCTGGACCAGCCCAGTCACACCACGGGTAATGATAAAGGATTGGCTAGCTGGCAAAAGGGGCGGGCCAGCAAGGTGATAAAGCAGCCTCAGGTCAAGACCTCGGGGCTGATCGTCGCTGGAAGCCTGGCTTACAGGACACAAGTGTGGTGGTGACAGTAAGAGTACCAGTGAACACACACATTCCCAAAAATTCTCACCTTTCCCCTCCTTACCTCTATCTGTCTTCTCTTTCCTGTTNAATTTCCTGGTGCTTCTTTCATTTTCCTTCACTGTCCCTTTCTCTATCACCTTTGGGAGTGGGTTGCTAGGTCCTGTGGGGTAGTGGTGCCCGCAGCCGTGTTTAGGGAGCGCTATGCCTCGCCCGCGAAGGAGCGCAGGCCCTCCGGCGCGTATGGGGGATTACGTGGCTAGGGTAGTAGGTGCGCGAGGTCGGCGGGACGGCGCTGCGGGGGATGATGGTACAAGGGCCGATGGCGGGAGGACGAGGGGGCGCAGCCATGGACAGGATAAAGGAGCCCGGTCCGTGCGCTGGGCTCGGCCGCGCGCGGAACACGCAGTCTTGCAAGCCGCGGGATCGGAGAGCGTTGGGCGGGAAAACGGCTCCGGCAATGGCGGCCCCCATGCTGCTGTTGACGTCACTTCCGCGCCAAGCCTGACGACTTCCGGCGCGACCGCGGAAGCAGCCGGAGAAGCTCCCAGAGTTGCAGAGGCGACGGAAGTCGCCACAGGGAGCGGCGCGAGCGGCGCCAGGGGGGCAGACACGGCAGGTAACAGCGCTGGGGCCCACTCCACAGCGGCAGCAGTATACATAGAGTCTGCTGGAGTGGGAGCCCCAGCGAATAGTACTCAAATAAGGACCCACTCCGCAGCGGCAGCAGCTAAGGCAAGGTCTGCTGGAGTGGTAGTCCAGCATCAACAGCCCCGATTACTGACCCACTCCACAGCGGCAGCAGCTAGATCAAGGTCTGCTGGAGTGGTAGTCCAGCCACAACAGCCCCAATTAGTGACTCACGCCAATGAAGCAGCAACACAGTGCATGCTGGCTGGGGTGGGTGGCCCATCTAGTGCTGATCAGTCAATTGCCGTCAGAGGCATGAACCCCTATGTCATACAGCCTATTACAGAAGGGCATGGTGATTTGCCACTGGCGACACCCTCATCTAGGGAGTTAACTATGGATGCCCCGGCAAGGGGGGAGCTTGAACCTGAAGTGGAGCACAGAACCATGGAGTGTGAGCCCCTGCCGGCAGCCCATAACCCCCCCCCTCTCCTCCGCTTCTGCACCAATAATGGTTGATAGGTCCACGCGCAGCAGGGGCAGCTATGCACCGGGTTCGGGGCGCGCTGGCGTCTCAAGTGACATTCAGTCTGGGGTGGAGTCTGATTGGGAGCACGCAGCGAGTNATAGGCGAGAAAACCGGGGTGGTTGGCCACGGGATTTCAGATACAAATCGCTTTCCCCCAATAGATCAGGTACTCGGGGCAGAAAGAGGCGAGAGCGGGACAGTCCATATGAAGAGGATGATTATCAAAATAGGAGGAGGAGNACGTCCAAAGGGTGCCGCTCCAAGGATAGAAGGCGGGAATATAGTAAGCATAGGAGCGGGCGCAGGTCACGGTATTACTCGCCAGTTAGTTCTTCTTATTCGTCAAAGGATTACTCAGTTTCGGATGAGGTTGGGTCGCAGAAACGCCAAGGCCGCAAGGAGGTGCGGCGCAGTGACNTGTCTGTGTCAGTTTCCCCCCACAGGTCAGGCGGCCAACACCACTCCAGGCGACGCCACTCCAGGCAGCGAGGCGGGAGCAGGAGCCCAAGGACGGAGAAGATCGCGGAGGGCCCTGAGGCGCAGACGTTAGCGCCGGCTACCAGAAGTGAGATGGCTACCGACAGCGGAAGCGAGCAGAGTGGTGAGTCAGCAGCAGAGCTGCGGGGGTCTGGGCGGTATCGTTCTTCGTCCTCTTCGGACTCCTCTTCTGAGTCTTCAAGCTCTTGGGACAGGTCGCGGGGGGCTTCCCGTATGATTACTAAGGTGTTAGACAAGCACTTCCGCAGGCGTAAAAGCAAATCCTCTAAGACGTCTGACGCGCTAGCGGAGGTCGCAGGGCGCGACGCGGTCTACTGCGCGTATTCTGCACTGTCGAGGGGTCTCAGGCCGCACTCAGCCAAAAAGATCAGGCGGGGACGATACGTAGATATTTTTGCACTCACTATCTTGGGGAAAAAAGGTTTAGCGGAGGCGCAAAAGAAAGGCACTTTTAGTGAAGATAATTTCAAGTCTTATCATAGATGGCTCTATGCATGGGCGCTATTTGCCGACTGTTACGTGGCGACTAGACCTAAGGAGTTCAGGAACTTACTAAAGTACCAGCACCTGATACATGATCTTCACGTCAGGTACAAAGGGGTGGCTTGGCGAGTCTACGATGAGGTGTTCAGAATGAAGCAGGACGGCCAGAGATGTATGCAGTTTGGGTCAAAGGACGTAGATTTGTGGTTGGAGGTCACCCAGCACTCNTCTGACATAGGTGGGGATCCGCTGTCAGCAAAAAGGTTTCCAGGCAAGGGGCGCAGCAGCGCCCCCAATACTTCACGTGGCAAATGCTACGGATTTAATAACGCGCAATGCACAAGAGGTAGGCGCTGCACATTCATTCATGCATGCATCAAGTGCGGAGGGCGGCACCCGGCAAAAGATTGCANGAGACAGTCTATCCCCACGCCATCGCAGCGCTCAGGTCCCGGTCCAACCGCAAAACAGGGCGCAGGCACAAATTGAAACGGTACAGTCAGGTACAAGTCCAGCGTCAGTCCTTCTTCAGAAAGCATTATCACCGATTAATTTAGTTAAACTTACACAATGGTTACAGCGCTACCCTCGTAAGGAGGTAGCTGCATTCCTATTGCGGGGGTTTTCACAAGGCTTCGAGATTCCTATTAAAGGGGAAGTGTCTAGGCAGTTTTCACGGAACCTAAAATCAGCATACGACATGCCGCATGTGGTTAGGGAAAAAATTGAAAAGGAAGTTAGGCTGGGTCGCATGGCTGGTCCGTTCAAATTCCCCCCGTTACCCAATTTAGTTATTTCCCCAGTTGGGGTCATCCCAAAGAAGTCTGAAGGAAAGTTTAGGCTGATTCAGCATCTATCCCACCCAAGAGGTTCTTCAGTCAACGATGCCATCCCAGTGAGTGAAACGTCGGTTACCTACCAGTCGTTTGAGGAAGCCTTGTTACTGGTTAGGGGGTTTGGTCCTGGGGCATTACTCGCTAAGGTGGACATAGAGTCAGCATTTCGTCTCTTGCCCCTCCACCCTTCCTCCTTCCAGTATATGGGCCTGCGGGTGGGCGAGGACTACTTCGTAGATAAATGCCTGCCAATGGGCTGTTCCGTCTCGTGTGCATATTTTGAAGCATTTAGTTCTTTTTTACATTGGTGCATCGAGGCTGGAACAGGCCATGCAGGTCTGGCGCATTATTTGGACGATTACCTGGTGGTTGGCCCGCCAGCGTCCAACACCTGCAGCGAGGTTCTGTTTTCAATGCAAGCCCTATTCCATTCGTTAGGGGTGCCGGTGGCTAGCGACAAAACAGAAGGCCCAACGACAAAANTAGCCTATTTAGGCATTGAAATCGACACCCTAGCAGGAGAATGTCGTCTTCCATTAGATAAAGTGCAGCAGTTACGTCAGAGAATTGATGATGCCCTCAAGGCCGACCTTATATCGTTGCGCAATCTGCAATCTTTGCTGGGTTCACTGCGATTTGCATGCCGGGTCATACCGGTTGGCAAAGTCTTTTGCCGTCGACTGGAAAGGGCATCAGCAGGATTAACCCGCCCCACTGATAGGATCAGGTTACGCACCGAACTCAAGGAGGACTTACACATGTGGCGGACATTTCTACATTCATTCAACGGGGTCAGAGTATGGCCATCCCCGCCAGTCTCTGCTGCCGAACTTCATCTGCAAACGGANGCGGCTGGAGGCGCTGGGTTCGGTGCGTATTTTCAGGGGAGATGGTGTGCGGAAAGATGGCCTGATGCATGGCGTACGAACGGGCTCACAAAAAATCTATTGCTGCTCGAGATTTTCCCTATAGTGGTGGCAGTACAACTCTGGGCCCACCTCTTTCGGGACAAATCCATAGTCTTCCACTGCGACAATTTGGGGGTGGTGCAGTCNTTAAACAATCAGAGCGCTACTTCCCCCCCAGTTGTACGTCTATTGCGGGTTCTGGTCCTCAAGTGTTTACAGACGAACATCTGTTTTCGTTCGGAACACGTGCCGGGCGTCCTTAACGAGCTGGCTGACTCCCTGTCTAGGTTTCAGTGGGATAGGTTTCGCTGGTTGGCACCGGAGGCTGATCAAAATGCTACTCCCTGTCCCGCTTTTATCTGGCAGGTGGTCGGCCTGGGTTAGTGTCGCTGGCGTTGGGGTCGCTTGCCCCAAGTACTCTCCGGCAATATCGTGTGGCCTGGAGTAAGTGGTTGCAATTTCGGAACAAGGTCGACATGGTTCGGATGTCTCAGGTGAAGGCGTTGCATCACTTCATGTGGGAGGAATTTCTAGAGGGTAAGTCACGCGCAGCGATGAACACCTCGTTAGCGGCAATAGCCTTCTTTACAAAGCTGAACGGCCAAGGGGACTTCACGAAGGATTTCTTAGTGGCAAAGGCATTGCGCGGCTGGTCTAAGGTGCGTCCTTCCCACCCCGATAAGCGCCTCCCGGTGACAGGTGGCTTGCTTGAGTTGTTAATGTTAGCATTGCATAAGATAGTGGTCTCTTCCTATGAGTTGCTGTTATTCCGTACATCTTTTGCTTTCGCTTTTGCTGGGGCGTTTCGGATCGGTGAACTAGTGGCGAGATCTAAGGCGTCTTTGTCTACCGGGCTCTTGGCCTCTAATGTCGTTTTCTCCCCTGATTCGGTAGCATGCAGAATACACGTAGCCAAGACAGACCAATGCGGGAAGGGTAAATGGATTTATTTGCGGCGCAACCCCCTGGCGTCAGTATGTCCTTTAGCGCTTGGCGCTCAATTGCAAAAAATTAGGCCGGCATCCTGCCCAGTATGGCTGGCTCATGAGGATGCGACTCCCTTAACCAAATACCAATTTACGGCTATTTTTCAGAAGTGTCTGAGACATCTAGGCCTCTCTCCAGCTGAATACGGAACACACTCGTTTCGCATAGGAGCGGCCTCAGTGGCAGCAGCATCTGGAGCGTCGGTTGACTCTATCAAGAAGATGGGTCGTTGGTCCTCTAACGCATTCAAGCGGTACATTCGGCCTGTGGCGGCTGAGGCGTGATGGCGGTTAGCGCGTTGTCACCCGCTACTGCGAGCCGGGATGGTGTTTCAAGGCTGTAGTTGGGTGGTGTTGAGCACAGTTGTTATGTTTTACTGTATTGTCTTAGGTTCATCTGTTTTCTTTCCAGCTGAACCTTCGTTCCAGTCACGCATCATCTGGGTGGTAGGCCATTCGTACGTCCATCGGGCCAACCGGCATCCTAGATCGGCCTCCTCGAGTCAGGGTCTGGAGTGTACAGTACGGTGGATCGGTGTGCCGGGTTTACTGCTGGAATCATGGCTGGAGCTGGTCGCCAAGCAGATAGCTTTGACTGGCGGGGCCCCGGACGTCATATTGCTTCACGTGGGAGGTAATGACATCGGCAGGGTGCCCATGTTGTCACTGATCGACGGGATAAGAGCCGACTTAAATCTGGCAATGACTTGGTGGCCGAAGATTACCTGGATGTGGTCTGATATCATCCCGCGCCGTGTTTGGCGATACTCATCAAACGGGGTGGCGATGGACGGCGTGGGGAGAAAAGTCAATCGTGCTGTTAGGCTGTTCTTAGAAAAGAAAGGGGGTGCGGTCATCGCACACCCTGGTTTCCGTTATGATTGGGTCGACATGTATCTCCAAGATGGCGTGCATCTCTCGGGCAAAGGGGAGGAGCTTTTCATCTCTCAGTGTTTAGAGAAGTTTAGAGATTTAGGGATTGATGGTGGCGGTACCTGAAGTAGACTTCTGGTACGTGGCGGTAAAAAAGCAGAGGCATCGTTCATAGACCAAGTCGACGGGTTTGTAAAGGTCCGTAAGATAGGCCCATTCGTCATGTAATTGAATAAAGTTCGGCCCAGTAGGGAGATTCGTCAAGAGGAGGGCGGTCTCTCAGTTGCGTTATAACCTGGGCGGTTAAGCGTACGGTGTACGCCATTAGGATATAAGGACTCATGCGGATGGGCGAAGTGGTATATATAGATATATATGATTGTTATTGTTATATGGTTAGTGGTTTGGGTAGACATTTATGCTTCTGCTTTTTTCTATGCCCCCATCAAAAGGTGGGAATAGTTTGAAGAATAATGTGATTGTTTGTTGTCGGAATAATTAAAATAAATAAATAAATAAATAATACATATCAGAATTACTTGTTAAGGGTTATATATAATAATAAACGAGTTTATACGCAAAGAAGTACGGAGTCAATGTTTTTCTTTCAGATCGGCTTAAGGTAGCGTTCAAAGTGGGTGATGGGAGGGTATCAGGCATGTGGAGTTTAGTAAACACGGGGTTAAGAATATAACCCAAGTGGGGTTAAACCCACTGGCTGGACCAGCCCAGTCACACCACGGGTAATGATAAAGGATTGGCTAGCTGGCAAAAGGGGCGGGCCAGCAAGGTGATAAAGCAGCCTCAGGTCAAGACCTCGGGGCTGATCGTCGCTGGAAGCACCCACCCACCCACCCGGTGTATCATGGGGTGAGGGATCTCAAGGGTTTCGGGGGCGGTAAAAAAGCAGAGGCATCGTTCATAGACCAAGTCGACGGGTTTGTAAAGGTCCGTAAGATAGGCCCATTCGTCATGTAATTGAATAAAGTTCGGCCCAGTAGGGAGATTCGTCAAGAGGAGGGCGGTCTCTCAGTTGCGTTATAACCTGGGCGGTTAAGCGTACGGTGTANGCCATTAGGATATAAGGACTCATGCGGATGGGCGAAGTGGTATATATAGATATATATGATTGTTATTGTTATATGGTTAGTGGTTTGGGTAGACATTTATGCTTCTGCTTTTTTCTATGCCCCCATCAAAAGGTGGGAATAGTTTGAAGAATAATGTGATTGTTTGTTGTCGGAATAATTAAAATAAATAAATAAATAAATAATACATATCAGAATTACTTGTTAAGGGTTATATATAATAATAAACGAGTTTATACGCAAAGAAGTACGGAGTCAATGTTTTTCTTTCAGATCGGCTTAAGGTAGCGTTCAAAGTGGGTGATGGGAGGGTATCAGGCATGTGGAGTTTATGCATTTCTACTCCGGTGAGTGTTTCTCAAGGTGATACCTTTTTGAGAAGATAGCGCAGTTTGAATCGATTTTTTACATATGGTCTAGGTATTGAAGTTGGTTACTTCTTACATTTTACGTTTTATTTAGGGACTGCTCTCCTACCTAGTGTTTATCTAATTCAAGTTGTATTTACCTAACTGATTAACAGGTCTCTGTAGATAAGTAAAGAAGAGAGAGGTATTGCTAGAGTCCATAAGCACTATAGCCCAGGAATAGGGACTCTTTTTACAGCATCAAACATAAATAAATCTGACTGATGGCATAGTGAGCTGTAATAATGCCTTGAGAGAAGTGCTGATAGTCCTAAAACATGCTTGGAAAAATTGATACATTGTGTTACATCTCTTTGAAGTGTTGCTGAGACACCCCCTGGTAACTTATCCCTGAATTCATAAAGCTAATAACAACATATACAGGGCTGGGGAGTGATAATTTATTATGGGAGATTGTTATGTTTCAGCACTCACAAGGAACCTGTTTATACATGAGATTAATGATATATATCAGTTAGGACACGTTATAAAAGGTAGTTTGAGAGACTGTGTTTTTTAATTCTATCATTTTTCTATCTGTACTATTATTTTTAATATATCACACTATTTTAATATATACTAATAACATTTAGTTTTATAATATATGAGTATTAGGAATTCTATCTACTGTGAGTGCCCCCTCTGTAGGAGTACAACTTTCACTTTCTTTTCCTGTATATTTATGTTCAATACTCTGGGGTGCACCGCTGAATGGGGAATAAAATAAAATAGATCTAAAGAACTTAGGTAAATAATAATAAGCTTTGGAGGCATTCTGTAAGATATGTAAGATGTAAATCAAGTATAGCTCAACCCTGGCCACCATCAGGATGAAAGAGCACGGCACCCGGAAGACAGTGATGGGCGGATCGGTGATGATGGATCTAACCCCGGACGATGGTTCGGCCACGAATGAGACGTTCCAGCTGGAAGCTGTTCAGGTGTTGTTACACGCTTCTTGCTCGCCCAGCAATAACTCAAGCATATGGGGCATTTAAACCATGTCAGGTTGGTAGCCTCAGGCTGGTCACATCCCATCCCTGCAATGTTACAGTGTCTGTTGATCTTCCTGGACTCAGTTGACGGGGCTACAATGTTTGGTTCCCTGATTGGACTGGACTCATGTTTGGATGGTAATGTTAGTTCGTCATAGACTTCAGCACCTATGCCCGCAGATGAACTTTCATCCAGACTGCAGAGACAAGTATTCAGACACTCTCCATCCGACACTCTCCATCTCCAGCCTCTTCTTCCTCCTCCTCCCAGTTAATCATCAGAAGTGCCCTGGAAATCCATTCATTGCTGTCCTCTCTCGTCATTGTTCTCTGCGCCTCTCACTCAGCCAGTCTTGCCAGGCATTTTGAGCAATGCCAAGCTGCACAGCCTCCCCCTTTTTCCGATTAGGATCTCTCGGTGGCTTTCTCCAGATGCCCGGCCACTCTGCTGCTTACACCGGCTTCCCCAACCAACTATCGTCATCAAAGGGTGGCTCAGTCTGGCTGGGAGCTTCAGCAGAAGATGCGGGGCTGTACGATCGTAGTGTTTGTATGCCTTCCCCTCATCCTCGATATTGGGCAGCGCCCATGGGGAGACGAACTGGGCTCCCTCCAAATCTTCTTCAGTCTCCGTTCTGCGGTCTGTTAAGTCCGCCCAGTCACAGAGAGATGCCACCTCTTTAGAAAGTGTTGAAGACGCTTCCATGATCATAACTCTCAGAAGTTCTTCTCCAACCATCTACATATAATCCGCCTCACTCTAAAGTTGCGCACACCTCGACGCTCATCAGACAGGGACAGCCAATTGACACATTGCTAGGAACACGCATGATAAAGCAGGGAAAAGAAGGCGACAGGCTCCTCACCTGCTGGCTGGTTAGCCATTAGAACACACATAACATAGTTATTACCTCTTGTTCACCCCAACAACAGAGTCGGCAGGATATATTCTTCACACATGGGAAGTTTAAGTGCTAAAAATGAATAATTTAGGTAAATGTTTAAAACTAAGCAACCAGAATAATAAATAAACTGATTTCCTGGCACACATTCAGTGTTGAGAATATATTCCTTAACATTTTTTTATTTAAAGACTTGGAAGGGGTACTGTCTGGGGATAAGTAACTAAAGATCTGAATCTGACTAATATAAAGCAAATCAACACTGTTTGGATAGAAAAAGGTCAATATGTTAAAGTTGATAGGTGACTTATGGATTTTAACATATAACATAGCAGATTGAGGTAGTGCTAGTACAGATACACTATAAATCCTTATAACCTATAAACAGAGAAAACAGAAAGCCCAGGCCAGAGCACTTAGCCCTTTAAACCCTGTAAAATAAGCCATAGTAGCCAGTAGTGGGATATTGGGACATGTACTGTATATTCTCAATTATAATGAATGCATTTTCCATAGTTATATTGGGCCATGTGTCACTAGGTGGCACTGTACTGATACTAAATACATTTCTAGTCACCTTAATGCTTCTATTCTACTCTCATTTGATCTAATGTGGATGTTGTCTGAACCTGTGAAAAAAGTTGGTTCATATAGACTTCACTGAGATATCACTGAGAAGACAACACGTTTGCCACATTCATACAATGCTCCTTAGGATAGATAACATGGTAAAAATGACATCATGGGAGATGTTTTGTATCAATGTCACATTGATCTTCTTTCTGTGTAAGTAAATGATTGCCATGTATTAATGTTTGGTGAAATCTATATTTACTTTACTCATTTGTACTTTTATTTTCCAGATACTCCTTGCTCCTCTAACATTATACAGACACCCCAAATGGAAGTTTTAGCTGGGGAATATCTTAATATTACCTGTGACCATCCATCTCTAACTACCAGTGAATATATCCAGTGGTACCACTTGGTTCCTGGTCAGGGGCTAGCATTTATAATCAGAGGCTATCAAAACTCTGACCAAGGGAACCAGAAATACCAAATCATTTTCAATAATGACAGAAAATCCAGCGTCCTCAGGATACAGAATGTGGCAGCGGAGGAGAGTGGAGTGTATGTGTGTGCTCACAGTGACACAGAGCTGCAGCTGTATTTCCTGCCTGTACAATATGTCACTGCTAAAGTACATTGGAGAGAACTCGTTTGGTATGCAGCATATTGTTATTAATACTGCAATAAAAATGACATTCGCTTTTCATCGAAAATCCATTTATACCAAAAGTGGGTATATTTACTAAGCTGCGAGTTTGGAAATTCACTGTGGCGTGGCATGTTTGACTGCGAGAAGGTGGTTTTAGTATTTACTAATGGTCGACAGGTTGAAAACACTAGGCGAGATTGTGTATTACAATATTGCCCAAATAAACACGCTCGCGATTGTTTTTCCGTGTTGGACATATGTTGGACAGAATTTACTAAGCAAGTTTCACAAATCTCGCTAATTCAAATAGAGGTGCCTTTCACAGGCGTATTTCAAATTCTACCTTGTTCTCTACCTAATCTCGTAGCTGTGTGTTTTACACATTCTTCCTGCGAGGCAGACAAATCTTGAAAACACACACAAGTTTAACAAAATCTCGAATCTGACAAGTCTCGCTGAAGCACACCAGCCAGATCCAAATGCTTACAAAATACGCAGCTTAGTAAACACACTTAAAACGCTTACAAACACTCGGCAAGCCTTAGTGAGATTTTTGACCACTTGTTCTCGCTGCTTAGTAAATATACCCCCAAAAGTTATAAACATACAGTAATATGATCTGCATATGATTTTTGAAAATAACAGACAGAGATAACAGAGACCTTAGCTAGGGTTTGTCTTGCCCAGATTGGGACGGTTTGGAAGTTATGCAACTCCATAATATATTAGAAACGGGATCTGGCCCTTTATTGTAAAAAGTTGGTAATATTGTTATTTTTAGTTTTTGACACAAAAACATAGACTACCTACACAAGCGAGAAAGGGTTCTCATAGGTTCCAGTGCTATAAAATATAGTTATGATTCAAGCATAACTGGTGGAGTTAGTTACTTAAAAGCACATCAAAAATCCTTATTCTTTAAAACGACGTCTTTGGAATGACTTATGTGCTATATCTGCTATTAAGATACTTTGTTTGTGACACTTTAGTAGGTTACTACCCTCAGGGCCGTCGAGAGGGGGGGTACTCTTTACCCAGGCCCGGGTAAAAATTCTCTGCCTCTCGCTCCCTCTAGCTGCCAGAGAGCCGTGGTTGAAGTGCACGGTCTGCTGTCATTATCTACTCTGTATGCCGGGTGCGATCAACAGCGGCTTTCTATACACTGCCTGGTCCCCTTCACTGTAATATTCACTGGGGGAGTGTGGTAGTGTTTTGGCACTGTCCTAATACACCATAGGTATCTGCCTGCGGTGGCGTCCAAAACAGCTATGCACGTTTCGCTACCGCTTCTTCATAGCTTGCACTTCAGGCACGGCTCTCTGGCAGCCAAAGGGAGCGAGAGGCAGAGACATCTGCATTCTCACTCCAGCACTAGTATAGCACCTTATAAAAAAGCAATAAAAAGTCCACTTTAATTTTAACAGTGACAGTCCACTTTAATTTTAATATTTTCTTATCTATATTTATCTGTCATTTTAAATTTATTTTGCTATTTATTATCGATACTAATACAATTATCTGGTGCACAAATATGATACTGTGATACCCCGGCATCACAAGGGGTTAAATCAGTAAGAACTCTGCCAGAAGCATGTCTGTTTCTGACTTATCAACATTGTTTTGAGGCGAATTGTATCTTGATGTGTTTACAGTCTGCTGACCAGCTAGCAGGTGCTAGTCAGGCGCCTGTTTGTCTCTATGCCATGATATGTGCACAAGGGTAGTCTATCATGATAGGCTGACCAGAGTCTGATGTTATACTATAAAAAGTTTTACAGTTTGTCCAAGGGTCTTTTGATGGAGTGATGGTCACTATCTGGGCCGATATTGCAGAGAGTGAGAACAACATGGGAGAGCCAGGTTGACAAATGGGAGCTGGACTGGCTGTGTGACTGGTCGGAGGCTGTTGAACTAAGCGATGGGACAGAGTCTGATCCCGTATATATCTCCCCATGGGCACTACCCAAGAATGAGGATTCAGGGAAAGCACCTGATGTGCTAATTGAACATGCTAAAGGCCCCATGTCCCAAGCCATGGTTCCAGTTACAAGCAATCCAGCCCCTGATGATGATGGGTGTTCGAGCCTCCGTTCAAGCCGTTGCCGTGGCCTGGTAATGTGTGGAGGAAGCCTATGCGAGATTCCAACCGCAAGAGGGGAAAGGCTTGTGTGGCTCACCATCATGCTAAATGGCTTGCCAAAATCACCAAAAGAGGCGAGCATGCCGCAAAGCGAGAAGCGGTGGCGAGAGTATACGATAACTGGTGTCCCCTACCGACTCCTGTACCAATATTCCCCAGTGAAAATTGGAAGGAGGAGGTTGTTTTCGAATATGCCTGCATTCAAGGCATGGAGAAAGTTCGCCCATGGAGAAGGATGACGACTCTGGGAAAGAAGTCTCATTTTCTACAAACCTTGAGTTCGATCCCACTGGGGACTCCAACCTTGCCACCCCATTGACTACGTACAGGAAGCCTGTCACAGTGGAAGGCAGGACCGGACTAAGACTAAAAATCAGCCCTGCCATGTACTGCACACAGGCCCACCTAGAGCTATCCACCAATCAGACTGCTGATAGTAATCCTCTTTTTCTTCTGGCCGGCAGCCAGTCAGCAAATGGCTGTCAGCACACTGATTGGTAAATGGCTGAAGCTCTCCAGCAGCACTTGGTAGTGGCCTATCACTCCAGTGGCCTATCTGGTATTTGCCAGAACTGCCAGATGGCCTGTCCGGCCCTGCCTCCTCTACATCTACATCATGGACAGTATTATTATAATGTATGAAGGATATTCTCTAGACAAACAAAGATTATAAAAATGGAAAATATTCTGCATCTCCTAATATCCAGGTAAGTGGATCTGTATATATGAATTCTTTGTAGTTTTTCCTATTAAGTCTCTACAGGATACAGCAATATGGAGCATTAGAGGAGATTCTAATATGAGGAGCAGGAGGGATTCTCTATGTCCTCTATGATGACTAAATATCAGTATTGGAATGATATCTCCTCCTGTACACCTACATCATGGACTGTATCATTATAATGTATTGAGGATATTATAAAGCAAAACAAAGATTATATTTAATGGAGCATATTCTGGATCTGCTAATATAATAGGTAAGTGGATCTGTGTATATGAATTGTGTTTGTAGTTTTTCCTATCTAGTCTCTACAGGATACATCAATATGAAAGATTAGGGGAGACTCTAATATGAGGAGCAGGAAGGATTTACAATTTTCCTGTATGATGCCTATATTTCGAGTTTAGAATTATAAACTCCTCCTCTATATCTACATCATGGACAGTATTATTACAATGTTTGATGGATATTATAAATTATAATAAATGGAGCATATTCTGGATTTGCTAATATCCAGGTAAGTCGATCTGTGTACCATATATACTCGAGTATAAGACGACCTGAATATAAGCCGAGACACCTAATTTCACCTAAAAAAAAAAAACCTGGGATATCCAGGAATATCCAGGTAAGTGGATCTGTGTATATGAATTGTGTTTGTAGTTTTTCCTATCTAGTCTCTACAGGATACAGCAGTATGGAGGATTAGATGAGATTCTAATATGAGGAGCAGGAAGGATTTTCTATGACTTGTATAATGACTGCATTTAATGCACACAGGCCCACCTAGAGCTATACACCAATTAGACTGCTTATAGTTAGCCTCTTTTTCTTCTAGCCAGTAGCCAGTCAGCGAATAGCTGTCAGCACACTGATTGGTGGATGGCTGAAGCTCTCCTGCAGCATTTGGTAGTGGCCCATCACTCCAGTGGCCCATCTGGCATTTGCCAGAACTGCCAGATGGCCAGTCCGGCCCTGGTGGAAGGTGACATTAAAGATAACGAGATGAGTGCCGACCAATTCCTGGGTACAGAGCCTTGGCAGATGAGTACCTGTGACTTCCCCCTACTGAATGTTTTATGTTTAATGTTTGTCTGTAATGATGTGATCACTTGCTTGTTCTGATGCTAACTTGTACCGAAATAAATGTAATGTGTTTAATTGAATATTCTAAATTGTTCTATTTGAAATGTCATTTATTTTATGTCAAATTCGAGAGTGTCACAATACCTTTTAATGACAGGATGTCTAGACTCCAGATCCCGGATCTCTGGATCAGATACTTTAGATGTTGTAATGGCCCTGGGAAAGATTCATTCCTGTGTTCAGAGTGTCAAAGATTTCATACATTTGTATTCCCAGACCCTCTTGTCCTTTTAGTGATCATGTGAGCATCAGGGCTCTGGACTCTAGACATCCATCCTGTGACAATAAAAGTTATATAATTTATCCCCCCCCCTTTCCCCCATCTAACCTGACCCAAGGACCCACCACAAAATAGTCCTTTAGAAGTTAAATTTGTCAACTCTGCATTAAACTGTATGCCACTAGGTGGTACTGTGGTTTACAGGAATACTAAAATATAGTTTTACTCAAATCACTAAAAACATTCACCATTCACTAGGCAGGCTTCATTTCTTGTTTTATTATATAGTGGGTGTGTGCATACGCTGTCAAAGACAAAGAAGGGTAACAAGAGCAGGCAGACCACTGTGACCTCAGCACTAACACTTCACATGTCTCATACATGTCTCACAACCATACAATGTCACTTATAAAAGATATTGTGCCAAAAATCACTTCATGGAAAAAGACTTCTATCAAGATCACATTCATCCTTATTCTGTGTAAGTAAAAGATATACAATGAAATATTTGGATCTTCTGCGGGCACAATAATATCAAAATTCTTGCAAAGTCTGCATTATGGACTGTATAGTGTCTACAGATACAGTTATGATGATGGTTAATTAATATTTCTATTATTTCTCAGGTTCTATGTGCACCTGTAATATAATACAGCCACCCTATATGGAGACGGTAGCAGGAGAAGACATTTCTCTTATATGTGACCATCCATCTCTCCCAAGTAGTGCCTCTATCCATTGGTACAAGTTGTCTGCTGGTCATGGTCCGGTATTCCTAAACAGTGGCTTCTCTAACTCACATGAAAATCACAAGTTTAAAATAACCTTCAGTGAGGGCAGAAAATCCAACACCCTCAGATTACAGAAAGTACAAGCTGAAGAGAGTGGAGTGTATATGTGTGCTCAGAGTGACACACAGGTACAGATACATTTCCTGCCTGTACAATAAGTCACTCTTACACTGCTCTATATGAATTTACACTCTTTTTACACTCTGTTTGGCAAAGAAAATAATAATAGTAGTAGTAATAATACTATTATGATTAATACTAATAAGTATTTTTTTGTGGGGATATAAACTCAAATATCACACTTACTTCCCATACTGGAGAAATTATGTAATGTATTCTCCTGATATAATAAATGTGATATCCCAGCTAAAAGCCAATAAGTGACTTTTGTTAGGGCCTTGGCCATAAGCAGGAATGTTCTAGATGTTTTCTTCCACAGATTCAGATCATAATGACTCACATTGTAATTGGCATGCACAACAATGCAACACAATGTCAATGCCTTTTATCAACTGAAAAAAATGCTGGAAAGTAGACAGGGGATCTGAGAACTCCTTAGCACTCTCTATTCTCATACCCCATAACTGAACCCTGTTTAGCTGGTACTGTGCTGAATCTGAGACATAAATCCGTGCTGAAACTAAGACGTGAGTCCATGCTGAATCTGAGACATGAGTCCTTGCTGAAACTAAGACATGAATCTGTGCTGAAACAAAGACATGAGTCCATGCTGAATCTGAGACGTGAGTC
>JABWIB010009933.1:7841-23257 GCA_016617825.1 Platyplectrum ornatum | reverse complement strand
GTGGAGGAGGGGTGATTGAGAAGAGAGAGCTGGATCTGATGATCGGGAGACTCCACTGAGAATTACAGAAAAAACAGGAAGAAAGAACTATTAGAACTTTATATATCCACAGAACATCGGTGGGGAAGATAAGTGACTTTTAGTTTTTTATTCAGTTTGGGGAGTCGCTAAAAGTGCTTGGTTCTTTTTGTATATTTATACTTCTGTTTGTCAGCACTCTATTGTGTACCATACTGCACTGTTATCATCTATTGTGCATGCTCTGCTGAGTGCCTGGTATATTTATACTTCTGTTTGTCAGCGCTTTATTGTGTACCATACTGCACTGTTATCATCTATTGTGCATGCTCTGCTGAGTGCCTGGTATATTTCTATTTCTGTTGGTCAGCGCTCTATTGAGTGCCATACTGCACTGTTATCATCTATTGTGCATGCTTTGCGGATTGCCTGGTATATTTATATTTCTGTTTGTCAGCGCTCTATTGAGTGCCATACTGCACCGTTACCATCTATTGTGCATGCTCTGTTGAGTGCCTGGTATATTTATACTTCTGTTTGTCAGAGCTCTATTGTGTGCCATACTGCACCGTTATCTTCTACTGTGTGCGCTCTGCTAAGTGCTATATTCCACTGAGTGACACTAGGCTGTATGCGCTCTGCTGAGTGCTCGTACTCTCTGTACGGGTTTACCCGTAATCAGTGTCTGTGTATCTGTGTGTGCTCTGCTGAGTGCTATATTCCACTGAGTGACACTTGGCTGTATGCGCTCTGCTGAGTGCTTTCACTCTCTGTACGGTTTTCCCGTAATCAGTGCCTGTGTATCTGTATGCGCTCTGCTGAGTGCTATATTCCACTGAGTGACACTAGGCTGTATGCGCTCTGCTGAGTGTTTTATATTCTGTATATGTTTGCCTGTATACTGTGTGTGGGAATCTATCTGGAATCTTCTGAGGTGCTCTTCCTGTTCACTCTCTCTCTCTGGGCTCACCTCTAGTAGACCTCTCGCCCTAAGCCCCTACTGTGTCTCCAGGTGTCACTGACCGGGGACGCGACCTGCCGGGTGTTTGCAGCTCCAGCCTATCCCCACCATTAGGGGCTCTAGTGAAGACAAGACCCCGGTTAGACTCCGCGCCCTGGGAGGTGGCATCCGGGACCGTAACAGCCTGGGCCCAGCTATAAATAGCTTAAGGCAACCCAGGTAGGGACTCGCTCCTGGCGGACAGTCTCTTTGTGCGCCAATCGGAAGGAGATACGCCCATGGTTATGTTGTTTGTTTATGTCCAAGATTTCATTGTATGCTGTGGCGTGTATATTGTTTACAATTGTTATTTCCTTACCTGTACATACATTTGCTTTTTTTGCCACCATCATGGATTGTTAATTGTAGCGTTTATTTTCAAATTAAATTAAATTAATCACTAGTCTAATAAATATTTTTAGGCCCAAAATAAGGTGTAATTGTCTTCCTTGTGTCAGTGTCCGTTTATTTCCGCTGGTGAGGAGGTGTTGCGGCCTCAAGAATAATTCACGTGGAGTTTTTTGATAATTTTTCCCTTCTGATTCAAATTAAGCAGAATCCATGAGTCTATGCTGCAGTTAATTGGATGGGTTTTGACTCTATATAAATATACCTGCTCTGGGTAATAGGAGGAATTTTATAGTTCTTCCCAGCTGTTCTCCTGCCACTTGACTGTGGGCTGCCTGGTGCACCCATAGCCTTGTTCTGCCCTTCTATAGTTGCCTGGTCTCCATTCTCTGCCCCAGCTCCTGGTCTTCATTCTCTGCCCCTGCTCCTGGTCTCTATTCTCTATTCTCTGCTCCTGTTCTCCATTCTCTTTCCCTAATCTAGGTCTCCATTCTCTGCCCCGGCTCCTGGTCTCCATTCTCTGCCCCAAAAGGCAGCAGCATGGTGGTTGGGCAGAGGTTGTATGAATGTACGCCCCTTGAAAAGCAAAAGCATATATTTTGCAGTGGATGGACAGGGCTTGATGACATCATTGTATTGATTGGAACTGAGGCAGGGATTTACAAAAAATCACTGCCTCAACCCAAGTCTGGAGAGCTGCCCGGAATTTGGGAGTCTCCTGGAGATTCTGAGACAGTCAGAAAACCTGCTTATAACCTGCAAAAACATTATGTTATCATGTTACTGACTGCAAATGTTACAAATCTGCTAATCATTTGCCTAAACCAGGATTTTTGCATTGTTATTTGTTTTGCATATTTGGCATTTAACATCAGAGTAAACTGAACATTCGATGGATTATGATCCTTATCCTTCCTACAGAGCGGGCTGTGATACAATGGCTTCTGTAGCTGTGCTCGTTGCAGCAGGATTTGTCCTCATAGCAGGACTCCTGACCCATTCATTCATCACACTGGTAAATATCCATTGCTGGATGAAGGGAAGACCAGTGACCCCCATTGACCAGGTCCTCACCTCCCTGGGAGTATCAAGGATGATGATTCCCATCTTTTCAATTTTTGATTTATTTTTATCCTTCTACTTAAACACAGACTCGAGAAACGGAATAAATATTATGGTGGACAGTTTGCTGCTTTTCTTCAATTACAACACTATCTGGCTGGCGACTCTCTTCTCGATTGTGTTCTGTATTAAAATTGCCACTTTCCAAAATGGCTTATACTTACGCCTGAAGGTGATTATTTCAGAACGGACCATCCATATGATAATTGCGTCTTTACTCATTTCATTTTCGTACATTGGGATTATTGTATGGGTAAGGACAAGTGACATTAATTCATCGAATTCCACGGCGGACGTCACCCTGATTAATAGCTCTCAGCAGCCTAATATGAACATAAGATACATGTATCTGTACATGCTTTGGAACATTCTTCCCTTCCTCATATACTGCGCAGCAACGTTCCTTCTGGTCGTCTCTTTATGTCTTCACATGCACCNAATGCAACGTAACGACAATATCTCAGTCCAGTATCATGCTTATTACATCGCCATTAGGTCCTTGATGTTCTGTTTTGCGTGTTATGCTTTACACGTCACCAGCAATGTCTTTGTTTTATATTATGTTGATAAACTAGGACTTCTGTGGTTTTATATCATATTCAATGTATTTTCACTTATACATTCCTTGTTTCTGATCCATAAAACTGCCCATTTACACCACAGAGTCTCTCAAATGTTTTCCTGCAAAGAAATGTGCATACGTAAAAAGACAATCAGGCATGTGGCGGATATCATCACTTAATTGCATAGGACTGACTCCTGGTTCTCCATCCAAGGTCTGTTCGCACAATGAGCAGCGCTGACACGCCAGGGAGGGGAGTAAACTCCTCTGTTACTCCTCTCCATTGTTCGGAAATGGCAAAAGACTAGCAGCACTTATGCTGCTATAACCCTGTGCGACTGCTGACCACACAAGTCAGGGCGAATCTGCCCCCAGAGTAATTTCCATCCCAGAACAATTGCTTGTGGACATCTGCATGCACATGGAAATTGGCAAGTGCTCGTAATGCTAGATCCAGTCCAGAGTGACCTTATCGTGTGCAATCAGGGTGCGAAGAGAAATGGGCCCGGGAAGAGAATCTTATTGTGCCTCACTCCTCAAAATACCTTCCATCTCCTCGTGTCTGGTTAGACTGTAGAGTTTGCAAATAGGAGGTGCCAGCAAATGCACAGGCTGCGCATCCTCCATCCACCATACATGTCACAATACAGACACAGCAACATGAAGTTCTTCACTGACTCCTCCTACAGTATGTATCCCGTGTTTCCATGAGAATAAGACCTACCCCAAAAATAAGCCCTACCCTAATTTTTTGTAAAACCGGCCAAAATAAGCCCTACCCTGAAAAACGGTGGGGATAAAAGTAGGACTGTTTAAATAAATCTCTATCATTGTTAATTTAAATAAGATCTACCCCGAAAATGAGCCCTATGTTGTTTTTTTGGATAAAAATTATCGGGGNAACACAGTATATATATAATGGGAGTAAAGGAGTTCTTGCATTTAAATATGCAGTCTAGCAGGGGATGCGCCATCAGCATCCGTCCTGAGCTTGAACCTTGTTATGGCAGTTTAAAAAAAAACACGTTTCCTGTATTTATAATACGTAATAAATATTGTAGTAAAAATCATAATTTTATTATTTATTTAGGATCCTTTAGTATTAATATAAAGTCTCACTGATTGATGCTGACATGACCTTGGGTCAGCCAGTGTCACTGTAACAAGAACTGTTTAGGAGGAGACGCAAACTGATCTCCTTTTTCTCTGACGATGGGGCATGAAAAAGCTCAATAGTGAGGGGGAGGCATTTTAACTCTACAGCAGGCTTGTCCAACCTGCGGCCCTCCAGGTGTTGCAAAACTACAATTCCCATCATGCTTTCACTGCTTAGACAGTTTATTCCTGACAAAGCATGCTGGGACTTGTAGTTTTGCAACACCTGGAGGGCCGCAGGTTGGACAAGCCTGCTCTACAGTAAAGGCTTGCTGAACACATTTCTTCACCTATGCAGACTTTTGTGTCCCATTGTATGTGAGGGATTGTAATTAATATGTGTTATCTCAAATGGATGTCTGAATCCAATTAGACTACGCTACCCTTAGCGGGACAAACTGCCAGACGGGAGGGACAGCGGCACAGTCCCGCAAAAGGACAGTTGGGGGGTAGGTAAATGTTTATATTGCATAAAACATATTCATAATGTGCTTGACCCAGAATGCAGAGTGCACCAGACAGACTCTAGGATTTGTTGACATCAGGAAATCAGGTGATAAGTTATATGTGATTTTTGTCTTTTTAGAACTAACTTCATTGTTTTAATATCATTTCTCTTTCTATTTGAATTGGAGATGAAACGGGAAAAATAACATTTGTGCATGGCTCAAGTAATGACCAGCATGTATTACAAATCTGAAAAGTCACACACTGCAAAAGATGCTGATGTGAACATGTTTTATGTTCCTGATATTTAAAACATTAAATACATTAATATAGTTCACTTTCTTCTAAGAGCTAAAGGCAAATGGGTAAATGTTTAATTTGCGGCCATCAATGTTTTGCTTGGGCTTCTGTCTTCATCTGTCTTGTTCATACCATCAATCATGTTCATACCTAAGTTCTGTTTCTGCGTCATAGTGTACAAAAATAACTATTATCCATTGTGACTAAGAGCTTACTATTGCATACAGAAATAAAGCAATTACTTTTAAACTGGTCAGCAAAAATGTTTATTGGTTTTAAAGAATACATTATAAACCCCTTAATGACACGGCCTATTTGGTCCCTTATGACCAAGCCCTATTTTTCAAATCTGACATGTTACACTTTATGTGGTAATACCTTTTTAATGCTTTTACTTATCCAACTGATTCTGAGACAGTTTTTTCGTGACACATTGTACTTTAAGTTCGTGGTAAATTTTGGTTGATACAGTCTGTATTTTTTCGTGAAAAATGCGTAAATGTCATGAAAAATGCGGCCATTTTTAAAATGTTACCATTTCTGCTTGTAACACAGATAGTCATACCACACAAAATAGTTACTAAATAATAATTTCAATATGTCTTCTTTTTGTTGCCATCAATTTTTAAATCTCCTTTAACTTTTTTAGGGCGGTAGGTGGCTCATAAACGTATTGGCAATTTTTCACAATTTTAAGAAAATTAGAAAGTTTCAAAAATTTAGGGGCCAGTTCAAGTTAGATGTCACTTTGAGGGGCAGCACTCTGGAAGTTTGTTAACCCTTTAGGTGTTTAACAAGAATTAAGGCAAAGTGAGGGTAAAATTTTTACATTTCCCTTTTTTTAGCAAATTTTCCATGTTGATCCATTTTCTTCTGGACCGATGTTAACCAGGACAGGTGTTACCTGTGAGACAAGACTTTTCCTGTCAGGGCGGGCAGGGATTAACCTTTACTTTTTACAGGTTTTTATTCACCAAAAGTTGGCATAGTACTCACGGCAGTTACGATGTGGGCTATCGTGAATGAAACTAATGTGAATATCAATTTTTAATGCTGGAAATGTTCACATTAGTTCATTCACAAAAGATGCACATAGTAACTGCCGTTATTACTATGCCAGCTTTTGTAAGTAGAGTAAAAAATATAATTTTTTATTTTAAAAACCCACACGGACACGATAGATTTTGTTGCTTTACTTTTTTCATTTTTTTATTATTATTTTTATAATTTTTTATTATTATTTTTATTATTTTTTTATTATTATTATTATTTTTTTTTTTTTACACAGATACTGCACTTATTCATTCACAAACAGGCTACTAATAGCCTGTTTGTGGAAACACTGGTATTTCTTCCAGTATACCAGTGTTGATTTAAATAGAGGAAGTGGTACAGATACACTGTAATTCCATAGAAATAAATTGCATCACTGTCTGTTAGGGGTGTTTGCTTAAGAAGTCATTAATATGCCATGCTATTGTGGTGCCCCCAGGCCATGGTGGGGCACAGAGCACAAGGGAATATAAGGTCATGTGTCACCCTTGAATGTGACCTTAGCCGTGCCCACATATGCCTTGTAGGAATAAAAAGGATGCGGCCTGGGAACATTTAGAATAACCATACAAACAAAAGAGGTACCACACTAGCTGCCTAAATTTCTATATTTTGACACGGGTGCATGAGCAACACTCAAATGTAAATATTGACAAAAGAACAGCATAAACTACCAATATAGCGACAGACAGCTAGTCAGATAGATAGCCCTAAAGAACAGTGTTTAGAATGCTCAGCACTCCAATGTCCCTCATATTTGAACCACAGTCTTACAAACTTTAAAAACAGTCTTTAATATTCCAAGGACTCATAAATACATTATTAATTTGAAAAAGAATATAATAACATAATCAATGCATATGGATCACAGACACCAAATGTGTATAATACAATATTAAAAAGCATATATATGCATCTGGCAAAATATAAATGGGCTTGTTGACATATATGAGGGGTATCACCAGTGTCAGTCTCCCCTATATTCGGGGGAGAATCTACACCCCCTTGGGCCACTACTCTGTCCCTAACTAATCTAGGGACACAATAAAACAATGGGGAATGAGACTGGCACTGGTGTATAGTCTATATACCCTCTGAACAGTAACAGCAGTAACACTAGATAGTGTGAAAGAGTGGCAATACCACCAAATAGTATATGCATCAAAAAATACAAATCTCTACCATGTTCACTTTAGACAAAATAGGATACATAAAGATTATCATTAAATGTCCATTAGAGCCTGTAGCTGATGATATTCTAATATAACCACAGTTTTATCAAGCAGACATCTTATTAACTGAAAAAGCATATAGTAAACAGGTAAACAGAAGTCATAATACACAGATGAGTTTAGATGCATGTTGGTTGCCACTTATCCTGCATATCTGCCCACATACATTGCATAGCGTATTCTGATGCGCGTTTCGCCTTGTAATGTCGGCTTTCTCAAAGGGATGCTGTGGTTCAAATCAGCAGCGCGGTTATTTAAAGGTCCAGTGTAAATGACGTCATCGCAATTCAAATTGATATACACTTAGACTTAAGGCAACTGTTGGCAAAAGTAAAAATGAAGTTAGTTATTATCCATACATTTTGCTGAATATTAGATATAGTTCGGCACAAAAAGCTAAATACTATTATTCATCAAACCAAAATTGCCATCTCTTATACCTAATACTGATAATCAGTTGGTATTCCTACGGCAGCGTATCATAGCATTGCCGCTCTATATTGATACTCTATCCCATCACTTATAATGTAAACACTACTTAGGTATAAAGAAAACAGAGATAGATTGCACTACTTAGTAGAAATGGGAGAGGGGAGTGGGCAGATTGTCCTGTAATTACTACCAAAGACGCCAAATATACATTATTGCAGTCCAAATAGTTACAAAAAAGGAGTGTAGATAGCACTCTCATTTAGTCCTAGGGAATCTAACAAGAATATCCATTGAAGTTCTTTCTGTAAGAGTAGTTGATTTTGGGTTGCTTGCATGGCATTGATCAAAATGTCGTGCTACTGAAGGTTTGAAATTTCTGCTTATCAGTTTCACTATTTCTGATGGTACCAACGTGTTCAATAAGACGTTGTCTAAACGGTCTTAGACAAGAGCAAGATGTCTTCGATGTATCTGAGCCACAGAAGGATACAAGAAGTGTATCCCTCGTTGCTCTCCACAAAGACGACATCCTGCTCCCACCACCCCAAATAAAGATCAGCATACATGGGAGCGCAGGCGGTCCCCATCGCAGTAGCACGGAGCTGTATGAAAAATTCATTATCAAAGACAAAATAGTTATTAGTAAGGACAAATTTCAAGAGACCTAAGATGAACTCATTATGTGGATTGCTCGCCGTTGAATCCAAAAAATATTTTACAGGTTTTAATGCCATTTTGGTGGCCAATACTTGTATACAGCGACTCCACATCAAGAGCCACAAAGATTACATCATTCGTCACAGATAGAGAGTTTAAATGAGCTAAGAGATCCCTTGTATCTTTTAGGTATGAGGGTAGCGAGGTGACAAAAGATCTTAAATTATAGTCAATATATTGGCTGGCTTTTTCAGTCTGGCACTGATTGCCCAGGAGGCTTATTCATATTTTTGTGAATTTTTGGTAGCATGTAAAAACATGCTACCCTAGGGTGTTCTATCTGAAGAAATTTAGCCATTTTGGCTGTAATTATCCCTTCAGAGAGGGACCAAACAATCATACGATTATACTTCTCCAGAAGATCTAAAGTGGAATTTGAGAATAACCTTTTATAACAGGTTTTATCGTACAGTTGTCTCTTAGCCTATAAGACGTACATATCGACTGGCCATAAAACTGCATTCCCCCCCCCCCCCCCTTGTCAGAGGGTTTTATGATCGTGTCTGTCCAAATCGAGTTTTTCTCAGTGCATTTCTCTCATCTCTCATGATGTTACTGATATATTTGTGCAGCTTCTAAGTTCATCTAGATCTTTGGTAACTAGATTCTTATAGACCGTTAAAGCTGAATATCGGGTTAAATCAAGGAAAAGTTGTGATTTAGGTTTAAGTGAGAATGGTAAAGTAGGTTGCTCAGCCCCTAATATAGATAACATATTTTGATCCTCCTCTTTAAACTCATCGCTATTTTCAGTTTTGGGAGTCTCCTGCCCCTCTGTTGTTTTGTTAGAAAACATACAGCGCAGTGCTAATTTCCGCAAAAACAGGCGTAAATCCTTCTCCCATTTAAAACGATTAAAAGATACTGACGATGAGAAAGATAAACCCTTCTTCAATATGGATATATGTGCCTCATTCAGTGTATGTTTCGTTAAATTGATTACCTGGAGATTGGGAACTAATATCCCTCTCCGTGTATATCAATTTGAATTGCGATGACGTCATTCACACTGCGTCTTTAAATAAGCATGCCGGGGATTTGAACCACAACGTCCCTTTGAGAAAGCCGACAGGATACGCTATGCAATGGATGTGGGCAGATATGCAGGATGAGTGGCAACCAACATGCATCTAAACTCATCTGTGTATCATGACTTCTATTTACCTGTTTACTCTATGCTTTTTCAGTTAATAAGATGTCTGCTTGATAAAACTGGGGTTATATTAGAATGTCATCAGCTACAGGCTCTAATGGACAGTTAATGAAAATCTTTATGTATCCTATTTTGTCTAAAGTGAACAAGGTAGAGATTTGTATTTTTTGATGCATATACTATTTGGTGGTATTGACACTCTTTCACACTATCTAGTGTTACTGCTGTTACTGTTGAGAGGTATATAGACTATACACCAGTGCCAGTCTCATTCCTCATTGTTTTATTAGGGAGGGACAGAGTAGCAGCCCAAGGGGGTAAAGATTATCCGTGAGGGTACTAGATTAATTGGGTAGGGGATAAGATTCTCCCCCGAATATAGGGGAAACTGACACTGGTGATACCCCTCATATATGTCAACAAGCCCATTTATATTTCGCCAGATGAATATATATGCTTTACAATATTGTATTATACGCACTTTGTGTTTGTGATCCATATGCACTGATTATGTTATTATATTCTTTTTCAAATTAATAATGTATGTATGAGTCCTTGGAATATTAAAGACTGTTTTTAAAGTTTGTAAGACTGTGGTTCAAATATGAGGGACATATTTGAACCAGAGTCTGGAGTGCTGAGTGACTGACCACAGTCTGGAGTGCTGAGCATTCTAGACACTGTTCTTTAGGGCTATCTCTCAGACGAGCTGTCTGTGGCTATGTTGGTAGTTTATGCTGTTCTTTTGTCATAATATATTATTATATTAAAATAATTCTGCGTCGTGGTCCAACATTATCGCACCCAGCCCAGCCCGGTCTGTCACCGGCCGAAACCTATGCAGGAGGGGANTGCAAGGAGACTGTCAAAGTTCAGTTCTACCTAGGAAGGGTAATAACATAAGCCAGTTAACTAATCTCTATGTAACTACAGTCGCCATCCCTAAACAAAGGGTCCCCGTGAAATCAGCGCCATCTTGGCAGCGTGCGATGTTGTGTACACAACATCGCATTTAACACAGGGCTCGAAGTGGGGGTGCATACGGGGGTATGTCATACCGGCACTTCTCCCAAAGCTGTAATTGAAAAACAACAAATCTCTATTGACTTCAATTATATTCAGTAATTTGCGAATTATCACAATATGTGACTTTACATGCCTTTTAATCGCACCAGCATCACGTTCTCACTGCTATTGTCACGTTCTCACTGCTATTGAGTCTCGCACACTCCCTTCCTATCCTGCTTTCCTGTCCTCTACTTTTGCTTTGCCTCCTCAGTATTTACTTCCCCAGGGTGTCTCTTCTGTTCGGACAGCAGAACGCTTTGGAAAGAGGAAATACAGGTACTATAGAAAGACTCCTTCAGTGCAAGGACAAGTGTCTGGCAGGATTTCACTGCAGATGCATACTTGCTAAGGCTGGCTGTAGATTAGTAGGTGTCAGGGACTGTATTTAGTTTTACATTGTTTCTTCTATGTGTATTACATATTTAAGTTATACAATAACAATGATAACATTTTGGAGAGCATCTGTAGTGTAATTGCTTAAAAACCAGAAAACCAGTACAAAAAGATATATCATTGCGACTGAGAGCAAATAAACAGGCGTGCATAAGCTTTACATTTTGTTTGATCCTTAAATGAAACAAATCCGCTAATTATTTGCCTAAACCAGAATGTTTGCATTATTTGCATTGTATATTCAGCATTTAACATCAGAGTAACTGATTAGGATCCTTATCCTTCCTACAGAGCGGGCTGTGATACAATGGCTTCTGTAGCTGTGCTCGTTGTAGCAGGATTTGTCCTTATAGCCGGACTCTTGACCCATTCATTTATCGCACTGGTAAATATCCATTGCTGGATGAAGGGAAGACCAGTGACCCCCATTGACCAGGTCCTCACCTCCCTGGGAGTATCAAGGANGATGATTCCCATCTTTTCATGTTTTGACTTATTTCTATCAAATTACTTTTACATAGACACAGACACGACACACAAAATAAATATCGCCATGGACAGTATGTTGTTCTTCTTCAATTACAACACTATCTGGCTGGCGACTCTCTTCTCCATTGTGTTCTGTGTTAAAATTGCCACTTTTCAAAACAGCTTCTACTTACGTCTGAAGGTGATTATTTCAGAACGGACCGTCCACATGATAATTGCGTCTTTACTTGTTTCTCTTTCTTTTATTGTGATTATATTTTGGGAAAGAACAAACGTCAATAAATCAATTGTCGTTGTCCTGATTAATAGCTCTCAGCAGCCTGATATGAACATAAGATACATGTATCTGTACATGCTTTGGAACATTCTTCCCTTCCTCATATACTGCGCANCAACGTTCCTTCTGGTTGTCTCTTTATGTCTTCACATGCACCGAATGNAACGTAACGACAATATCTCTGTCCAGTATCATGCTTATTACATCGCCATTAGGTCCTTGATGTTCTGTTTTGCGTGTTATGCTTTCCATGTCACCAGCAATCTTTCCGCTTTATATTATGCTGATAAACTAGGACTTCTGTGGTTTTATATCATATTCAATGTATTCCCAGCCATACATTCCTTGTTTCTGATCCATAAAACTGNCCATTTACACCACAGAGTCTCTCAAATGTTTTCCTGCAATGAAATGTGCATGTGTATAAGAGGGTCGTAGAAAAGATGTGTCCCATCAAGTGCTGGGATTCATCTCTTTTAACTGGCCCTAATGCAGGTATTGGTTCTGCAAACCGCTTGCTAATGGAGCAGGCGAGGGAAATATCTATCCTATGCCTATCTGTTTTTCCCCCCTTTGTGTCTGTCTGTCTCTCTCTGGATGTGTGTCTTTCTCAAGGTCTGTATGTCTCTTTCTCTCTTTGGATCTGTCTGTGTGTGTCTATCTCTCCCTCTAGGTCTGGATGTGTCTATCTCTCCCTCTAGGTCTGGATGTGTCTATCTCTCTCTGGGTGTGTGTCTTTCTCTCTAGGTCTGTCTCTCTGTGTGTCTTTGTCTAGGTCTATCTGTGTCTCTCTTTCTCTGGGTCTATTTATCTGTTGGTCACACAGGGCTCCTACGGAGCCTTTTTGGACCAAATTAGTTCATATGACTGATGGTGACTGTTCATGCACATTCACCATAAATGATACAAATGATTTGGTCCTACAAGGCCCCTGTAAGAGCTGCGTGTAATCAGTATTTTCTGGAGAGCGGGAGCTCCACAGAATTTGGCTGGGAAAGGGATGTAGTTTGGCCGGAAAGGGTCAGGGTTTATTTAACATGTTAATTTATGTGAATTCCACTGGCCCTATACAGCTCCTATACAGCTCATCTAAGTCATTACCTGGTACTGGATCATTGTTTGTATTCTGTACACCTTGGTCTGGGTGACTGAAGGAGTTATTAAAAAAGGTGGTGATTGTGACTTTTTCATTTTCCATTGTGACTGAGAGGCGCTTACTGTATATCAGACAGACATAAAACAATGACTTTTAAACTGGTCACCAAAAATGTTTATTTGTTTTAAAGAATACATTACTAATCAATAGACATCGAACACATTATACATTTTACATGGATTATGTAATATATATCTAGTGGTTTACATAGGAACAGTTCTTGTTTTTATTTTGTTAAGAATAATTTACTTCATTCATTACTCACATCAGGGACTGCAGACCATAGCGTCTTAGATGAATGGAGCTGAAATTACTAATTTATTACTCACAATAGGAGATTTCAAGCAGAGATGTAGGGACATTATCTCATGAATAGTAAATAAGCATTATGTAGCAAACTTTTCTCACTGGGGAAAGCTGCTAAGATTGTTTACTTGCCATATCGAAGATCCTGTTACTACACCCCCACTGCTCCCACTGGGCCAGATTCAGATCTTTAGGCAATCATGGCTTAGTCAGCAGTGGGCAAAACCCACCCAGCTTCATTCGTTACTCAAAGCAGGACTGCCAGTAATAGCGTATTAGACGAATGAAGCTGACATAACTCATTTTTTAATCGCAGAAGGTTTCTAGCAGAGATGTAGTGAAAAGGATTATGCCATATGGTTACTTCTCCCATTGATTTAATACAAAAACTATAAATCTTCATTCACTTCAATGAGTCCATAACACTATTTCTAAATGTCCATACCACCACTTTGAACTTTGACCACTGCTCTAAATAATAAGTAAACTTGTTCTACATGAAAATATGGCTCAGCGGTACCGAACCAGCTGAGGTTGTAAGTTCGATTCCCGGAGAGAAACCTATCTGTGTGGAGTCTGTATGTTATTTGCATATCTGTGTGGGTTACTTCTGGGTGCTCTGGTTTCATCTCACATCTCAAAAAAAATACAGGGAAGTTATTTGTCCCTTGTGTATTTGTCCTAATGTATCAAATCCCCTTGCGGGCAGGATCCCTCTGCCCCACCCATTCTGTCTGTATTCTCTATTGTACGGCATTGTGGACATATTGTAGCGCCATACAATGTTTAGATATAAATAATAAATAAACCTTAATAAACCCTTGTCAGTGCATGACACAGAAGATGTGCTTTGCAGTGTAAGGGTGTATCTGTAATTGTAGCTGCATTGTGTTTTTCCCACTATATACCTAAAGCAACATGGAATCATGTAGAGATTCAATTTCATACCTGTCTGAATTGCACATAAAACTTTCATTATTTTCTTGTGATTTTAGCAAACACAGGATGTGTTCACTTCATGTTACAGTCTAGATAAGGGATGGTCAACCTGTGACACTCCATTGTTGTGAACAACATTTCCCATCTCGCGCCAAATACATTAGCATTCCTGAATCCTAGCAAAGCATGATAAGACTCATAGTCTGACAACATCTGCAGTGTAACAGGTTGACCTGTTGACCATCGGGGGTCTAGATCAAATTATTTTTGTTGCATAACTGTTTCCGATTTGCTTCCCACACTATGACTGGTGAGGAAGATTTCCATCCTACAACATCTCTTTCCGCAGTGTAGCACTCGCTGTAACTCTCTGTTTAGCTTTGAATTTCCTGCTATAAATACCATGGACTGGAAAACAGGGTAAGAAATGATGACAAAACAGATAATCTTTTTACTTAATACTTCAGAAGAGTCAAAGAAAAATAGAATTATGCCGATAAGGTTGATCGTAGCCATAACCTGCAGTAAGGATACAAATCTAATGGTCAAAATATGCGCTGTCATATTGGGCATACTAAAACTTGTAGAATTGTTTTTTATGTGCCTCATATGACTCATGATTGTCTGAATCAAAAGTGTATTTGACACACTGCCAATTATAAAAGGGAAAAAACGACCTAAAAAGTATGTTGGTAGCATATATTTCAGCTCGGTTCTGAATGTCATGTTTACTGGCATATTCGAAAAGTTCACAATGTCTGAATTTCCTTTATTGATAAAAGCATAAATACATCCAGAAATAAAAGAGATACAATANGACGCCAATATTGTAGGCAGTATCATTTCAGGGATCATTAACTTAATGCGAAGAAGAACAGGGATCTTAAAAATGCGAATTTTTATATAGTACAGTACANAGAGCCACATCACAAACCAAATATGTGAAAAGTCAAGGCTTGTAAGGGCCATTAGAAATATCTTCCTCNGTACATCTGTAAAATAAGCATCCAGATGGAAGATTCCATTGATGTAAATAGCGAGGTAGCAACATAAAAGTAAGATTCGGGAAAGTCCCAAGCTGACTAATATTTGGTCATATGGTTTAAGCTTCTTGCCATCCAGGTAGTCTTTCAGGTTGGTTATAGTGATGAAGCCATTTATTAGCAAACCGAACATGATCTCCACTACAGCAACAATGTCGGAAATGAGATATTCTGATTTGTGCTTCTCAGTTGTAAAATTCATGAAT